>VMDO01024194.1:0-30201 GCA_007922755.1 Pedetes capensis
TCCTGAAATTCCAAGTTAAACTTTTTGAGTATATGCATGTTTTCCTGGCAAGAGGGGTCATCCTCCCTCAAATTTTAAGTTGGAGAAAAAGACTAAGTCAGTTGTAGGCTAGGAAATAAATGTGACCAGATACTCCTTAAGAGACAGGCAAGTAAGACAGCTTGCAAAGCTACTGCTAAAAAGTTAGTACATGGACTCAGAGCGGAGGAAACCAAGCACTTATTTTCATGCTCTTCTTCCTAATTGTAGTTCAAGTCTTTTCAAAACAGGGCCCTGGACTGGGAATGTAGCTCAGTGATAAGGCTCCTCTGTAGCATGTGTAAGGCCCTGGGTTTGATCCCCAGTACTGAAAACAAAACAACAAAACAAAACACCAACCTGCCCCCCTCACCCAAGGCCATGGAAACTCCCAGATTCAAGTATGTCCCTGGACTTTGTACGCTGCTGCAAGAATCTTGGGAAACCCTGTACACATGGCTGGGTTATTCATTCACCATCAAACTCCAAGACAGGAGATAGGACAAAGCAGGACAACTCCTTCTTCCACAGCATGTGTTGATTTCAGAGATAGCAGCGGCCAATGTGGAAAACAATGGAACTATTCCTTGGAACTGGGCTGTGTTAAGAGGTGCCTGCATAATGATAATGTACTGTCTTTTCCTTTATCCCTTCCTTCCAGTTTCTGAAGACAGAAAATAATCTTCTCTGAAGATACTTGATAACAATTCTAAAAAACAAAACCATGTTTCCAATGTGCTGTGCTTTCGGATATTCTGAGGGAGAAAAACAAAAACGAATCAATACAATCTACAACAATTTGGCACCTAAGAGTAATAACAACAGCAATAAAAAGCAATTTCAAAAAGGATTCCTTCAACAAAACAGATTACTTACATCTTTACATCCTTTTCTTTTTTCTTTTTTGGTGGTACTCGGGGGTTGAACACTGGGCCTTCTACGTATTTTCCAAGTGCTCTACCACTGGGCTGCACCCTGAGCCCATGTTTTATTTTTTATTTTGAGTTAGGGTCTCACTAAATTATGCAGGCTGCCTCTCATCTTAAAATCATGATCCTCTTGTCTCTGCCTCCCAAGTTGCTGGAATTACAGGCATGCACCACTGTGCTTGGCTTTAAATCCTTTTTGTAATTAGTTTTTGATGTTATTCCGTTTCCATTTTCAGATAAATGACCACAGCAATTAAATTTTCCAGCCTATAAATCTTTTTTTTTTTTTTTTTTTGGTGGTACTAGGGATTGAGCCCTGGGCCTCGCGCTTGCATGCTTTGCAAGTGCTGGACCACTGAGCTGCACCCTCAGCCCATTTTATTTTACTTTACTGAGACAGGGTCTCACTAAATTACGCAGACTGCCTCTGGTCTCGAACTTGCGATCCTCCTGTCTCTACCTCCTGAGCCACTGGGATCATAGGTAGGTGCCACCATGCCCGGCCCCAGCCTATAATTCTTAAGATCAGGCATATCCAACCCTTGGCCCATATGCAGCCTCACAAAAATCTTTTAGTATCATGTGTTTTCACCATTTTTCTTTGTGATCCCCCCTTTATATATATGCACTAACTGTATTATATAACTTATGTGTATCCCAGGACAATTCCTCTTTACTTGGTGAGGCCCAGGGAAGCCTAAAGCCTGGACAATCCTGCTTAAGATATTCCCAGCCCCATGTCCCAATTAGGTATTCACCCCTCTAAGCAGGTCTCTAGCCTTCAGACTTATAAATACAAGCTGCTTCTTTCCTCCCAATTTTAAGGTTACTCTCAAACACTGGTAATGCAAAAAGAATTTCTTTTTTGGAGTGCTGGGGATTGAACCCAGGGCCTTGAGCATCCTAGGCAAGCGCTCTACCACTGACTATACATACCCACAGGCCACATAAAGAACTCTTAAGTGACAAGGCATGGCTATCAGAAGTCTGACCTCTTAGAGCAGTTTCTAACTCAGACCTCACCTGGGTCTAGTTCAGCTGGCGGATGAGCTCATTGATGCGTTCACCCCGATAGCCAGGTAAGCCCATCTCCTTCAGGAAGCCCAATCTGTTCTTGGTAGCATGACGGGCCACAGAGAGGTGGAAAGGGCACAAGAAGCAGGAGATCTCCTGGAAATACTTCCCCGGAAATGCAATTTCATGAATAAGGTCTTCCAGGCAAATGACACCAAACCTCCCTGAGAGAGATAAAGGCACAGATTCCCTTATTCACCATCTGTCCAGTGTATACCAAGAAGTCCTTATAAGCCAGAGCTAGGTTAGGCATGTTGTTGGGATCCCAAGAAGAGTGCAACCTGGATTCCCCATTATGGCTGCCAAAGACCCTTGCTTTCTACCCCAACTGACCCTTAAGGGGCAACACTTACCCAGGTGCTCCTCAATCACTGTGTTGTCTGTCAGAGGGATGGTCTTGTTCTTAACCTTTGCCTGCCCACGCTTCAATATGAGTTCCCGGACAGATTTCAGGTTCGGAAATCTATGTGAAGCAGAATAAAGCATACTGTATTACACTGGCCACCAACTCCTGCAAGCTGGCTGAGGAGAAAAGGTGGGTCAAGTTCTCCTACCTACTTTTTCTCCTAACTAGGAAGTGATATGCAATCACATTCCAGCTGGGATTCTTGGGAAATACAAGTGAAGGAGGGATAAAAAACTGGAGTGGAGAGCTGGGCATGGCACCACGTATTTGTTATCCCAGTACTCGAGAGGCTGAGGCAGAAAGATTGTACATTCAAGACCAGCCTGGGCTACAAAGTAAGTTTGAGACCAGCTGGGCTGCCTAATGAGACCCTATCTCAAAAGATCAAAAAACCAAACCAAAACAAAAAACTGGAGTGACCTTGAGTATATAACTAGAATTTTAGACTTATGGAAATAAGTATTGTTCATGCAAAAAGAACTTATTTCTCAGATACAACAAAAACAAAAGCTTTGCCCTGACTTCTGACTTATAGTCTAGTCAGGATGGTACAAGAATTAGAAACCAAACCAAAGCTTTTGTTGAGTTTTCACATTTGAGGAATACCAGCCTGGCCACTAGCTCAACATCAAGACCCCAAGCATTAATCTTTTTCTCACTTATTTTACTGAGTCTTAGCATACAACTGAATAAGCCCTGCTATTGTACTGTTCAGACTATTCTTCATGTCACCAATCCTCCCCCTCTGCCTGCCCCAAGTCCCAAGACTGATTTATAGTGACTGTTTGTTAGGGTAGGTATCCTCCAGTCATTTCTGACTCATAGTGACCTTCACAGGGTTTTCAATGGCTAATTGTTTTGGGATTGCTTCAGGAGTGGACTGTCATGTCCTTCTCCCGCTTTTGCGGTGCTGGGATTTAAACCTGTGTCCTCAAGAGAGTGCAGAGCAGCACTCTACTAACTGAGCTAAACCCCAGTCCCCAAGCGACTACAGTAGCAGCAAAATGTCCAACACAGCAACTTCAGCCTTAGAGAATACTCTGTGCTCCTTCACACATTCAAATACAAACTAATGGTAATTCTCATGGGAAAATGTACTTACCCCCAGGTCACATAAGGTTCCACTATACGAAGCATTCTTACATTTGAAGGGGTGACTTTAACAAAGACACCACTAAACATTTTCTTCAGACGAAGTCTTTCAATGGTTCTCTGTACCAGTAAACTCACCCCATTAATCCTGAAATAGATGGCAACAAAAGTCAGGCTCCCTCTAGTCTATGTCAATTTAGCAGGCATTTATGAGATGCATATCAATACACTGCATACCCCAAGAGAAAGATGCAAACTATGCCTTAAAGAGCTCAGTTTAGTGGGAGGTAGTTTATAAAGAGATTATTTTCTTGTGATGTGGAATAATGTCTGGGGTGCTATGGAAACAGAACCAGACCCTGAAATGGTGGGATGGCAGGGGGGGGATATAAGATTATATATATTCACCTATGGGCTGGGATTTAGCTCAGTGGGTAGAGCGCTGTGCTGCAGTCTCTGAGGCCCCAAGTTCAATTCCCAGCACCGCAAAAATGGGAGAAGGGCCTGGCAATCCACTCCCAAGGCAATCCCGAAGCACTCAGCCATTGAAAACCTTATGAGGGTCACTATGAGTCGGATACTGACTCGATGGCACCTAACAACAACAACAATATTCACCTATGGAAGTTTTATTGGTCTCTATGGGTAGTAACAGCTGCTAAAGATTTTAAGAAGAGAAGACATGCTCAGATTTCTTTCTGACCATCAATGAAGACAGCCATATCTGAGATTGTGACACCAGAAGCAGGTAGATCTAGTTGGAAAGCTAATACAAGAGCCTAGGAAAGAAATTATGGGCATTCATAGAAGGGTTAAAAAGGACAGAGCTCACAAACTCACAGGTTTCACATCAAGAGGCACAGAGTTGTATGTGGGGATAGGAACAGGTAGAGAAAGTACCACTAAATGTGGAAGTTTCTTTCCAGCACTGACTGTGCTCCATGTTTTAGTTCCAAGAAAGATCCCTCTAGTCCTCTGCTTCAGGATTTTGTATATATGAGTGCAAAGCATCTGTCAACACTGGTGAACACTATTCACGTCAGGGTCAAGATCTTGCTTCGGAGAGGGCATCCTTAGACACCCCTACCCCTATCCTGCACTTTACCCTTATAGCCCTTATTTGTCTGTTGTGCTCAACTCTGAATCCCAAGCACAACTTGCCATAGTGTTGTGGGCCTTATTACCTACACTTATCTCTCTAGAAAGCAAGTCTAAAG
This sequence comes from Pedetes capensis, assembly GCA_007922755.1. Classification (NCBI taxonomy): domain Eukaryota; kingdom Metazoa; phylum Chordata; class Mammalia; order Rodentia; family Pedetidae; genus Pedetes; species Pedetes capensis. The sequence goes on from VMDO01024194.1 coordinate 4,737, forward strand.
CTGATCAATAGTTCATGCCAGCCTAAGGAAATCTAAAAAGACACCAGTATTTTACCAAAGTACTCTACCTTTGGATGCGTACAACAAAGGCCAAGGAATGTTTATCCGGTACTTCCAAAGCACGAGGTTTCACTTCTAGCCGCCTGACACGCACCTTGTCACGTTGTTGCCGCCAGGAATCATGTAGGAAGGATTCTAGTCGCTTAAATCTGAACTCTTTCCCTTTCCTCTGCAGTAGGGCAGACAGATCATCATCACTATGCTAATCTTTATTTCCATAATGTAATTCATGAGTCACTAATCATAGAGCTTATTTTTCCCTACATTCTGCAAAGGGAACCAAATAAACATACTGTACTCTTATGTAAGGTAACAGTGAGAAACCCACATAAATGTAGAGTTCAGAAAACTTGGGAATTATGGGCAAAGTCTGTGATAAACAAAAAATTAGTTTAAATGGTATTAACCAGTATTTATCAACCAATGTTTATGTGCCCTGAGTTAGGCACTCACAAACATTTTCTTCCTGTTCCCAAAATGCTTCCATAGTTTTCTCCAAAGACACTGAGCAAGTAGCAAAAATGGCTGAAGACATTTTTTGTTTGTTTGTTTATCTGAGACAAGGTCTCACTATACAGCCAAGGCTGACCATCAACTTTTGCTCCTTCTACCTCAGCACAGGAGTGTTAGCATTACAGGCATGAGCCTAGCTTGGTGCCGCACTCCTGTGATCTCAGCAACTTGGGAGGTGCAGGCAGGCTGTGTATTAGGGAGAACTTGTCTCAACACAAAAAATAAAAAAGTGGCTGGGGGTGCAGATCAGTGGTAGAGTGCTTGCAAACCATGTGTGAGGCCCTGGGTTCAATCCCCCACTACTGCAAAAACAAAAATCCAAAACCAAACCAAACTGAAAAAGGATTACAGGTATGTGCCATCAATACTGGCTACTTAAAAAAAAAAAAAAAAAAGAACAACCCCAAACCAAAATCCACGTTTGCTGCCAGGTCACTCAATATGAATCCAGAGGTCTCCACTTCATTTTACCCCTTAAACTCTATTCCAGTATTTTGCCCACAAATGTTGAATAAATCTTTGTTAGATGAAGACATGAACCATATAGATAATATATTGAAAAGATATTATGGAGCTTGATAGTAGCATATCTATTTCAACACACTGGATAAAATTCATCCAATACAAATTCTACTACCCTCCTAATTCCCCAGCATTACCTCCCTCTTTGCCAAAAGTGCCTGCTTTGCCTGGGTGGCTTTTAGAGCTTGATAAGCCTTCCTCTTTTTCAGGAGATTTTCTGGAACCAAAGGGATCTTTTTCCTTTCCCTGATACAGAAAATTGAGATCAGTGAGAATAATATTTAGGAAAAGAACAGTCAATGGATTTCCAAATCAATTCAATGTCCTGGACCATGAGGAATAGTGCTGTCTTCAAATTCCCGAGGACTGACATGCTCCTGAAACACAGGGTTTCTGACCTGAGTCTTCAAAATGAACCCTTAATATTCACTCGTCCCCAAAGCCTTAAAAACTCACGAACTCCATGGCCCCTGGGTTCGTATACATCGATAAAGTTTTATTGCCACAGCTTTTCCTAGACAGTAGCCGCGATAACATAAACGGTGTGCGGTTGGGGCTATGGCCGACCCAACTACTGGGTGAATAATGCAAGTGAGGCTGAATGAACCTAACTCTGGAACTTCTGCCCCTCACTCCCACCCTACACCTCAGTTTCCTTACTCGCTTCCCGAAAATCAATTCTTACTGCTCCAGATAACTCAAACACAGTCGGCTCCCCTCGCCCCAGACCTACAGCCCTACTTCCCACCTCTATATTGTGTACTCTGGAGTCCTTTCTATTCACACAGACCACAAGAATCTTCTTTATCTACCACCAAACCATAAACACCATGGATGGCACCGGATACAAAAGGTCCCCCTCCAGAGAGCCAAATCCCCACACGCTCACCCTTCCTCCGCCATCTTTCCAGTGCTGCGACTACTGCTCATGCGCACCCAAACAACGCGGGGAAAAGACAGACTGCTCTATGTCTACTTGACCATAGAGATGTCTGCCGTAGGTCACGTCCGATGAACCGGGACCCTAGCGTCCACTTAGCGGCAGTGAGCTTCTGAGGTCTCGCTCTGATTCCTCCCAAAAGTTGCACATAGCTTCCTTCGCATTCCTTCCAAGCTTTTAAGATCCTATGCCATTTTCAAAACCAAGATCCGCTCAGGACGCTTCTAGTTTGTCTGTGAACAACAAACTGCTTCCCATAATGCACCTCTGCAGCTTCCGCTGTTGCGCCGGCGCCGCATTTCCGACTCCAGCTACGCTATGCAGCTGTGCAGAGAGAGACGGGCAGCACGGAGGGTGGTGGTTTCTTACCCGCGGAGAGCTGGGATCTCGCTCTGGCCCTCACATGTGGGTAGTTGTTTGTAGGCGACTTGGAGTGGTAAGAAGGTAGCTCTGATTCCATCTGCTCGGCCCTGAGCATGGACCTCGGTTCGGTACCTCGTTTGTGTAACCCATGAGATGGCTATAATAATGGACCCTTCTAATAGCGTTATGAGGACCGTTTGATACTATGAAAAGCGTTTAGCACAAAGTTGGACAGTAAGCAGTCAGCACTATGTTATCATTACTGCTGGGCCTGAAACAAGAAATGCCTCCTTGCTGTCTGACAGTCTTCTTTCTTAAAGCTTTCACCGCCTGGAATAAGCTTCTCTTTCCCTGTCTACATAAAGTCCTAAAAGACAAATCAAGTACTGTTATCTCTCGAAGCCTCCAGGGCAGCACTTTCAAGCATTCATACGTATAGGACTTACCCAAGGATCTTGTTAAAATGCAGAGGTGGCGGGAATAGATATTCGGCTTTTATTTTATTATTATTATTTTTTCAATGTTAGGGGGTGGAACCAAGCCCTCACGCATGCTTTGCTAGCGCTCTGCCTTGAGCTGCATCCATAACCCATTTTTTACTTTTTTTTTTTTAAACTCTTGAGACAGTATCGCTAAATCAGCAGAGTGCCTCTGGCCTTGAAACTGAACCTCCTGCTTCCATCTCCCCAGTTGCTGGGATTACAGGTGTGAGCCACCACGCCTGGGTGATAGTCAGCATTTTAAATAGTCTTTGGTTTATGGACTATACTTTGACTAGCAAGGCTCAAAGAAGTCTCTTTTCTTTGAATGCTTTTCTCGTGTAAGAGAATGACCCCATCTTGGTTGGTGGCGGGCACTTCTAATCTCAACTATTTAGAGGCTGAGGCAGAGTGATCGCTTGAACCCAGGACATGGACACCTAGCAAGACCCTGTTTCAAAAAATCAAACAAGAGCCAAGCATGGCGTGGTGGTACACTCCTGAAATTCCAGTGACTCAGGTGGTGGAGGCAGGAGATTCGCAGGTTTGAGGTCTGAGGCAGCCTGCATAATTTAGTGAGACTGTGTCTGAAGATAAAACATTAAAAAGGAACTCAGGGTGCAGTTTAATGGCAGAGTACTTGTAAAGTATGCACGAGGCCCTGGGTTCAGCCGCCAGTATTGGAAACAACAGCAACAACAAAATTGGGCTGAGGATGCCGCTCAGTGGTTAGAGCTCATGGGTAAGGCCCTGAGTTCCATCCCCAACAGTGTAAAAGAGAGGGGTGGGAAACGGAGGGAGAGGTAGGTGCCTAGTGTCCAGTACTCAGTGGTAGAGCACTTACAAAATATGTGTGGGTATTTTGCTTGTATGTTTTTTGTGTTTGGTTGGGGGCGCTGTCCTGTACACTGTAGTATGTTTAGCAGCCTCCCTGGATTTTTTTATCCATTATATACCAGTGGAACTCCCACCCCTGTTGTGACAACCAAAAATATCTCTTAGCATTACCAAATGTCTGGCACAGTGTATTTAATCATTTTAAAGGTCTAGGCTGGGCTGGGATTTAGCTCAGTTGATAGAGCCCCACTCTGCAGTCTCTGAGGCCCTGCGTTCAATTCCTAGCACCACAAAAATGGGAGGGTTCTTGGCAATCCACCCACAAGGCAGTCCCGAAACAGTCACTGAAAACCCTATGAGGGTCCCTCTGAGTCAGATATGACTTGATGGCACCTAACAACAACAACAACAACAACAACAACAACAACAACAACAACGAAGGTCCAGGCCAATATCTATTTGACAGCATTTAAAGGCATCACCACAGACATTATCCTGTACCTTTGGTTTAGTGTTTCCCTAATTACATTGAATTCTCTTTGAGGACAGGGAACTTGTTTCATACATTCTCTGTATCTCGCACAACACCCATTACAATGAATATCTGCAGGGCCTTGTTAAGTATCTGAGAGATTCATCTGGAGACTCAAAGTGTCATTTTGTATGTGCTAAGTAACTAGTCCACCCAGAAAGAGTGTCATTGATTGAGCTGCTCACTACTTATAAATAAATGTGAAAGGACAAGTCAGGTGCGATGATGCATGCCTGTCATCTCAGTGACTCTGGAGGTGGTGGTAGGAGAATCACAAGCTCAAGGCCAGAGGCAGCCTGTATAACTTAAAAAGAGGGGACACCTGGGGGTGCAGCCCAGTGGCAGAGTACTTAAAAAGTATGTGCAAGGTACTGGGTTCAACCCTCACATACCACAACAGGCAAACAACACAGTGTTGTCAAAGACTGATCTGAGGCTCGTTTTCACTTCGTAGAGAGGTAAAACAGGTCACCAAAGTGTAAGATATCCAATAAACAAGGGACAAAAATCAATATTCTGTAACTTCCTCTATCTTTGGGTAAAGGTAGATTCTGTAATGCTCACAGTATTAAGGAAAAGAGGAATTTCAGTGTTACTAATGACATTCCCAGCCAAATGAGACGTTGGTCAAGATTCGGGAAAGGGTTTTCTCATGCCAGCAGATGGTGCTAAGAGAGTACTTACTATACATGTGAAGCCACGGCTCCAGACTGACCCAGAGAACGACAGTAGTTTCCAGCCAAAAAAATTGTTCATTAACTGAATTTGTGTTTAAGGAGCCCTGACCATGTGCCCAAATACTGGGGAAGATAGAAGATTTTAACATTTTTCCCAAAGTGGGGTTACTGAATGAGAACGTGGCATGGCTACTTACAGTCTTATGAGTCTTATTCCTTTTAGCCTATTTGCATAGGCTCTGTTTTCTTCTTGGCCATGTCAGGCAGGTGTCCATCATTCCCAATGGTTAAATAAGTTACAGCAGACCACGCAGTTGTGTGCAGTGAGGTAGGTCTTTCTCACCTCTCAAGTCTCAAGTCTCAAGTCTCAGTGAAGGAAGTTTTTCATTTTCTGGCCTGCCAACATCCATTTCCATTTCCTAACACTATCTCATGCCTCTTGTGAACAGGTCTCTCCCTCACCTTGAACTTTTGGAGGTGGTAGGGGATATCAAATCCAAATGTTTGCCCTTTCAATGTTTAAGTTTTAGATTCACAAGATCTTTTCAACTTTTCTCACCTCTGGTGGAAGGGGGTGTGGGACTTTGTTGGAATTTTGAATCTTGAGCAAGCCAATAATAGAAAAAGTAGGAGGTTTGAGGCAAGATTGTTATTTATTTATTTATTTATTTTTGAGACAGAATTTCACTATGTAGCCTAAGTTGGCCTGGAACTTGAGATCCTCCTGCCTCCACCACCTCTGGAGTGCTGGGATTATAGAGTGCACCATCACACACAGCTGAAGCAAAGCTTTTAAGGATTTCTTCCTACTAAGATCTCTTGATATTTCCTTGTTCCACCTTTTTAAATCTTGGTTGTTTTTCAATCTTCTCTTCAATCTTTATGATCCTTACAAAATCCTGTTATACTAGTCACTAGAATTGGTTTCTGTTGCTTACAACCAAGGAAAATTATAACCTGGAGAGTCATGGAAGTTCTTTCTTTAAAGACTAGAGAGAGAATTGAACAGTAACATGCTCACAAAGCACAATTTCAATGAGAGAAAATGAAGACATTTCTATATGACTTGCCTCACATGTCTGTCAGCCTGTGTTGTGGGGGCTTCCAAGATGCTGTGAAGCTGAAAGCTGTGCCACCTATATTTCAGAAAATAGCAGAGCCACCCAGGGTGGTCATATTTCAGCTGAGCTTCCAGACTAAGACAAAGGACAAGGACAGGGCAGCCCACTCCCAAAACAATTGTTCTTTTGAGGTCTGTTGACTAAGATCCGAACCATAGTGACCCTATGTACAACACTGTGCCACACCCTGCGCTATTGTTAGTGCTTCTCTGCTATTCATAGGGTTTTCGATGGCTGATTGTTGCTGGAGTTGGCTGCTGGGTACTTCTCCCAAACCTACAGCACCTGGTATTCCCAGGTGGTCTCACATCCAAGTACAAAGACCTGTCCCTTCTTAACCTCCCAGATTTGAGAAGATTGGATGTCAGGGTGGTATAGCTGTACCTATATCCAGTAACATAGCTTTTACAAATAAATATGTCCTGAACTTTTTATTTTTATATATTTTAATTAATCATTCACATTCTCATTGAAAATGGTTACTTTTTCTGATTATATGCATAATATTTCAATGAACATCTTTGTGTGAAAATAGTGTTATTGTTGTATTTTTTTCCTTAAAAACTCCCAGAAGTAGATGCAAGTCAAAATATTTAGACATATTATAATATGTATGTATCATGCTGGGTGCAGTGGTGCACCCCTGTAATCCCAGCAGCTCGGGAGGTGGAGGCGGGAGGATCGCAAGTTTGAGACCAGAGGCAGTCTGCGAAACTTAGTGAGACCCTGTCTCAAAAAAAGTAAAAAAAAAAGGGCTGGGGGCGCAGCTCAGTGGTCCAGCACTTGAAAAGCATGCAGGCACAAGGCCCTGGGTTCAACCCCCAGTACCGCAAAAGAAGAAGAAGAAAAAAAAAAGATTAGATCTGCTCCCAATGCATTTCTGCCATGATACTTTGCCTCAGCACAGCCCAAGAGCAACTGATCCAAGTGATCATGGTCTGAAACCTCTGAAACTCTAAACCCAAGTAAATAATACAACACTGCAAGTTGTATTCCTCAGGTATTTGTCACAGTAATGAGAATCTGACTGATATAATTATTGATAACATCAAGTATTTTTCCAAGTACCTGGTGCAATTCCCTGCAACACTTCTGCATTTGATTAGGGCTGAAAAATGGGATGCAGCTTGGAATCCTGAACGAATTGGATTTGGATTATTGGTCTCAGTATTTGAATGTTTTCAAGACCAATGATGACATGAGTGGCTCTGCTGCTTTCTGAAATACCAGTGGCATAGCTTTCATCATCACAGCAAGTTGGAAGCCCCCACCACACAGGCTGGCAGACATGTGAGGCAAGTCATATAGAAATGTCTTCATTTTCTCCCACTGAAATTGTGCTTTGCAAGCATGTTGCAGTTTCACTCTCTAGTCCCTGAAGAAAGAAATTCGCGTGACTCAGCAGGTTTATAATTTTCCCTCAACACAGGACCACTACCAACTCTTATTTATGACTTTGCCACTGGGGCAAGGTGAAAGAAAAGAAACCTATGAAAATCTTGGATTCAACTTGTAAGGTCTAAGTATTCAAATTCAAATTATTAGGCTTAACATTTCAAATCAAACTCATTTTGAATACCAGGCTGCATTCCCCTTTTCATCATTAAACCCTACCAGAAGGGGGCACACTGGAATGCACCAGGTACTTCCCTTCTCAAGGCTCTGTTCAGAGGGAACATGGCTTCTTAATAACTCAGCCTGTTACTCAAGTCCTGTTGACATGGCATGATTTTCTCCCACAGAATGTGTACTCCCTTTGTATGATGCTCTATTTTCTTTCTCCAGTCTCTGAACAAGAAAATACCTTCCATCTCTTCAGGTTATGTATTCAGCTGTACTCCCATGTCCACTCTCAATATTTCTTTCCAGGTGTTTACTTCAAGAGCAATGTATGAGTTGAAAAACTAGAACAAAATGGCATTCAGGTCATTCAACTTCATGAGAGGAATTCTTAGTTTTGCAAGGATAATTTAGATGTAATACAGGCATACCCATCTGATTCTCAGCCTACAAAAACTGCTGAAAAGTTGTGGATGAGATTTGAGATATTATGGTGCATTAATCAGGTCTTCCATAGGGGCAGATAAGAAATTCTAAATCAGTACCCCCCACCAACAAAAACCCCCTCATTTCTGCAGTTTGAATTTCTGTCACTGAAAGAGGGCTTCCCAGGCAAGTTGCTGTTCATGTGTCTCTCCAGTCCCTCAAGAAGAAATTTCTCTGTCTCTGCATGTTACAATTTCATTTCAAGGCAAAAGTCCACTTCCAAGTCTCATTTTTGTGCCACCTTTGCAAGATGAAAGAAAACACACCTCTGAAAATCTTGGTTTTGAATTGTAAGGTCCATACATTCTAGTACTTAGGCCTATAATTCAAATCCAATTTGTTCAGGATTCTAGGCTGCATTCCATTTTTCAGCCCTAACCAACTGATGGAAGTGTTGCAGGGAAATGCAGCAGGTAGTTGCATTTGATGTTATTATTATGGAAGTCAGGTTCTTGTTGCTGTGACAAATACCTGAGGGATACAACTTGAAGGGAGGAATTATTTATTTGGGTTTAGAGTTTCAGAGGTTTCAGATCATGATCACTTGGATCAGTTGTTCCTGGGCTGTGGTGAGGCAAAGTATCATGGAAGGAAGGCATTGGAAGCAGATCTGCTAATCTTATGGCAGCTTTGATGCAGTGTGTGTGTGTGTGTGTGTGTGTGTGTGTGTGTGTGTGTGTAGCATATAGGTAATGTCCCATGTACTAAATTACAAAAGTGAAAAAGAATATAAAAGGTATTATTATATCATTTGTTTACTTGCACACTATGTGAGGAATTGAGACTAATTTAAGAGAAAGCAGTTGTCAGAATATGATACATGTATATCCATAATATTAAATATCCATAAATATTTTGACTTGGATCTAATTCTGGGAGTTTAAGAAAAATGTACAATAATAACACTATTTTCACGCAAAGATGTTCATTGAAATATTATGCATATAATTAGAAAAAGAAACTTTTCAATGAAAATGCGAAAGATTAATTAAATATATAAAAATAAAAAGTTCAGGGCATATTCATTTGTAAAAGCTATGTTACTGGAAATAGGTACAAGCCATACCACCCTGACATCCAATCTTCTCAAATCTGGGAGGTTAAGAATGGACAGATCTAGTTTGTGCTTGGATGTGAGACTATCTGGGAATACCATGTACTCTCAGCTTGGGAGCAGGACCCAGCAGCTGACTCCAGAAACAATTGTTGTTGTTGTTGTTGTTAGGTGCCATTGAGTCGTGTCTGACTCATAGTGACCCTTATAGGGTTTTCAATGGCTGATTATTTTGGGATTGCCTTGGGAGTGGATTGCCATGTCCTTCTCCCATTTTTGCAGTGCTGGGAATCGAACTTGGGACCTCAGAGACTGCAGAGCGGCGCTCTACCAACTGAGCTAAATCCTAGCCGATATTAGCCATAGAAAACCCTATGAATGTCAGAAACGTGATGACAATAGTTCTGGGCATGGCACAGTGTCGGGTGGTGTTTCATTCTGTTGTATAAAGGTCACTATGGATTGGTCCTGACTTGATAGCATCTCACAACAGGAATAATTGTTTTGGGAGTGGGCTCTAGTGCTTTTCTCCCTTGTCTGTCTTAGTCTGGATGTTCAGCAGGAATCGGACTACCATTGGTGGCTCTGCTGTTTCCTGAAATGCAGGTGGGATAACTTTCCACATCACAGCAACTTGGAAGCCTCCATAGCACAGGCTGACAGACATGTGGGGCAAGTCATATAGAAATATCTTCATTTTCTCCCACTGAAATTATGCTTTGCCAGCATGTTGCTGTTCAATTCTCTCTCCAGTCCCTGAAGAAAGAACTTCCTGTGACTCTGCAGTTTATAATTTTCCTTCTGGACACATGTCCACTTTCAACTCCCTTTTATGACTTTGCTACTTGGGTCTGGTGACAGAAATCAAACCTATGATAATCTTGGATTCAAATTGTTAGGTCTAAGAATTCAAATTTGAATTCAAATTCTTAGTCCTAGCAATTGGAATCCAATTCGTTTTGGATTCCAGGCTGTATTCCATTTTTTCAGCATTGAACACTTGTAAGGGGTGTAGAAAAATGCATTGGCTACTTGTGTTAGTGTGCATTATTCGATGTACTAGAGGGACAGATGACAAATTCCAAATTAGTCACCCCCCCAAAAAAAAAATCCTTACTGATATTTGAATTTCTACCACAAAGTGGGCTTCCCAGGAAGGTTGGTGTTAATGTCTCTTTCCAGTCTTTAAGAAGGTATTTCCCTGTGTGGGCTGGGGATGTGGCTCAGTGGTAGAGCACTTGCAAAAACATGTGCAAGGCCCTGGGTTCAATTCCTGGTACTGCAAAGCAAACAAACAAAAACAAACAAAAAGAAAATATTTCTCTGTGTCTCTGCATATTATAATCTTCCTTCAAGGCAAAAGTTCACTTTCAAGTCTCATCTTTGACTGCTTTGCACTTAATATCTTGAATCTCATCCACAACTAGAGAGCTGTTTTTATAGGCTAAGAAACAGATGAGTATGGGAAGCCTGCCTTTATTGGATCTGAATTATTTGAGCAAAATTTAGAATTCTTCTCATTAGATTGAACAATCTGGATGCCACTTTTGTTTAAGGGTGTCAAATTCTACATTGTTCTTGAAATATACACGTGGAAAGAAAGTTTGAGAGTGGATATGGGAGGACAGTTGAATATATAACCTGAAGAGATGGAAGGTATTGTTTGGTTCAGAGACTGGAGTGAGGAAACAGACTATCCTATAAATGGAGCACACATTCTATGGCAGAAAATCATGCCATGTCAACAGGACTTGAGTAACAGGCTGAGTTATTGAGAAGCCATGTTCCCTCTCTGAATATAGCCTTAAGAAGGGAGGTAACTGGTGCATTCCCTACACCCCCTTCTGGCAGAGTTTAATGCTGGAAAAAGGAACACAACTTGGAATCCAAAGTAAATTGGATTAAAATTGTTAGATCTAAGAATTCCACCCTGACGTGTCTGCCACTTTGCCAGACTTGGGGGCTTGCATGTTGTTGTGATGCTGAAAGTTATGTGACTGGTATTACAGAAATAAGCAGGGTCATCCATGGTGGACAGATTTCAGCTGAGCTTCCAGACTAAGACAGACTAGGGTATAAGACCAGACAGCCCACTCCCAAAACAATTAGCCGTTGGAAACCCTCCATTTGCTAATGTGACATGACTCAAAATCAGAAGGAACAACAGTAAATATCCATTAATAATTGGAGCATGGAATGTACATAGTATGAATGTAGGAAAATTAGAAATCATCAAAAGGGAAATGGAGCGCATAAATATCTAGGCATTCTAGACATCACTGAGCTAAAATAAATGGTCACAAGGCGTTTTGAATCAGATAATCATGTGGTCTACTAATATGGGAATGACAAAGAGAAATGGGTTGCATTCATCATCAAAAAAGACATGTCAAGATCTGTCCTGAAGTACAATGCTGTTGTGATAGAATAATATCCATACACCTACAAGGAAGGCCAGTTAATATGACTATTATTCAAATTTACGTACCCACCCCTAAGGCCACAAATGAAGATAGGCAAGATTTTTACCAGCTCCTGCAATCTGAAATAGGTCAAACATGCAATCAGGATGTACTGATAATCACTGGTGACTGGAATGAAAAAGTTGGAAACAAAGAAGAAGGCTTAGTAGTTGGAAAATATGGCCTTGGTGACAGAAATGATGGTGGAAATCACATGACAGAATTTTGACAGACCAATGACCTTTCCATTGCAAATACATTTTTTTCACCAACATAAGTGGGGACAATACACATGGAATTCACCAGATGGAACATACAAGAACCAAATTAAATACATTTGTGGAAAGAGACAATGGAAAAGCTCAATATCATATGTCAGAACAAGACCAGGTGCTGATTGTGGATCAGACCATCAACTGCTCATATGCAGGTTCAAACTGAAACTGAAGGAAATTAGAACAAGTGTATGGAAGCCAAGGTATCAGCTTGAGTATATCCCACCTGAGTTCAGAGACCACCTGAAGGACAGGTTTAATGCACTGGACACATCATAGAAGAGAAGATGAGTTGTGGCATGACATCAAAGACATCATTCATGAGGAAAGCAAAAGGTTATTACAAAGATAGGAAAAAAAGAAAAGACCAAATTACATGTCAAAAGAGACTCCGAAACTTGCCCTTGATCATCAAACAGCTAAAGCAAAAGGAAGGCATGATGAAGTTAAGGATTTAAACAGAAGACTTCAAAGGACAGCTCAAGAAGACAAAATCAAATATTATGTTAATGTATACAAAGAGCTGGAGGTATAAAGCCAAAAGGGAAGAACATACTCTGTTTCTCTCAAACTTAAGGAATTGAAGAAAAAAATTCAAGGCTAGAGTGGCTATAGGGAAGGATTTTACAGGGAAAATATTAAGCAATGCAGAAATCATAAAAAAGTTGGAAGGAATACACAGTCATTATGCCAAAAAAGAATTGGTGGATAACCAACAATTTTTTTTTTTTCGGTACTGGGGTTTGAACCCAAGGTCTTGCGCTTGCATGCTTTGCAAGAGCTGGACCACTGAGATGCCACCTCAAGCCAATTTTTTTTCCACTTTTTGAGACAGGGTCTTGCTAAGTTACGCAGACTGCCTCTGGTCTGGGACTGTCGATCCTCCTGCCTCTACCTCCCAAGCCACTGGGATTACAGGCATGCACCACCGCACCTGACTGATAACCAACAATTTCAAGAAGTTGCATAAGGTCAGGAAACAATGGTTCTGAAGGACAAAATGGAAGCTGCTTTGAGGGAATTGGCAAAACATAAGGCTCCAGGAATTGATGGAATACCAATTGAGATGTTTCAACAAACAGATGCAGCACTGGAGGTGCTCACTTGTTTATGCCAAAAAATTTGGAAAACAACTACCTGGCCAACTGACTGGAAGTGGTCCATATTTGTGCCTATTCCCAAGAAAGGGGATCCAAAGAAATGTGGGAACTATCAAATTATATCTTTTTTTTTTGAGACAAAGTCTTGCTAAATTATACAGACTGCCTCTGGTCTCGAACTTGCAATTTTCCTGCCTCCACCTCCTGAGTTGCTGGGATTACAGGCATGAACCACTGTGCCTGGACTTCAAATGATATCTTCAATATCACACACAAGCAAAATTTTGCTAAAGATCATTCAAAAGTGACTGCAGTAGCATATAGACAGAGAAGTGCCATGAAATCAAGCAAGATTCAGAAGAAGGCATGGAACCAGAGACATCATTGCTGATGTCAGGTGGATATTAGCCAAAAGCAGAGAACATCAGAAAGATGTCTATCTATGTTTTATTGATTATGCAAAGGCATTTGACTGTGTAGATCATACCAAATTATGGAAAACATTGCAAAGAATGGGAACACCAGAGCACTTAATTGTACTCATGAGGAATCTGTACATAGACCAGGAGGCAGTTGTTTGAACAGAACAAGGAAATTCTGCCTGGTTTAAAATCGAGACAGGTGGGTGTCAGGGCTGTATCCTTTCACCATACCTCTTCAGTCTCTATATTGAGCAAATAATCCAAGAAGCTGGACTTTATGGAAAAGAATGTGGCATCACGATTGGAGGAAGAGTCATTAACAACTTGTGTTATGCAGATGACACAATTCTGCTTGCTGAAAGTGAAGAAGATATAAAACATTTACTGATGGAGATCAAAGAACACAGCCTTCAGTGTGGATTGTGCCTCAACATCAACAAAACAAAAATCCTTACAAGTGGATCAGTAAGCAACTTCATGATAAATGGAGAAAGGACTGAGGTAGTCCAAGATTTTGCTTTAATTGCTTCTGCAATCAACACCCATGAAAGCAACAGTTAAGAAATCAAAGGACACAGTACATTGGGAAAAGCTGTTGCAAAAGACCTCATTAAAGTGTGAAAAAATAAGGATGTCACATTGAAGACAAAGGTGCACCTGACTCATGCCATGATATTTTCAGTCATATCATATAGTTGTGAAAGCTGGACATTGAATAAGGGAGACAGGAAAAGAATTAATGCTTTTGAATTATGTTGCTGGAGATGAACGTTGAATATACCATGGACTGCCAAATGAACCAACAGATCTGTTCTAGAAGTGTAACCAGAGTGCTTCTTGGAACCAAAGATGACTAGTCTGCATCTTATGTATTTTGGACGTATTGTTAGGAGGGACCAATCCCTGGAGAAGGACATTGTGTTTGGGAGAGTGACAGGTCAATGGGGAAAAAAAAAAAAAACAAACAAACTACCAACTAGGTGGATTGACACAGTGTCTGCAACAATGGGCTTAAACATGGAAACGATCATGTACCTGGCACAGAATCAGGGAGTAGCTTAAGTAGGGGGAATGATGATAGGAAGTGAGAGAAAAACAAAGCAATCAGTGGTCTACACGTGTGACAAGTCATAGCTCTCCATAGGGCACATGTTTGGAAAATGGGAGCCTTTGCATGATCTAAGGGTACCATTTTTGGTACCTTGATACCAAAGAAGTCACCCATCTGACACCTGTATAGGCCCAGAGGAAGAGGTGGTGTTTTCCACAAAAGTGGACTTCAAGTCCCTAGACAGTAATCTAGAACACCATTACCATCAGACCTATACCTCAGAGGTATTATCTACAGCAAAGTTGGTGGGAGACTAATAATATATTGCTCAGATACGTGACCTCCAGAGTTGGTGATTTTTGAAGTGAACTAACAGCAAGTAACTAAAACTTACTGAAACTGAAGGGTTTATTTGGGTTTTCCCTTGGTTTTCATGTCAAAAATACATACATGATGGGAGTGATAAGGATTACTTACAAACATACTGTTACTTGATGCCCTACAGATGATATAGAGAAAGAATTGCAGTTGTGAAAGAAGATTCTTCTGAATAAACATACATGGAATACATTCTATAAAAGTCAGGTTTCTGCCTTCCCCACATTCCATTTCCTTCAGCTCTTCCAGTAAAAGGATGACAGTTATCAGCATATAATGAGTGTGCCTTGCAAATAAATATCTCTGATGTGTAGAAATTTGAAAAAATGTGCACTAACTTGTTTTTTCCTTTATTATTTTTGTATTATAGTTATAAACAATATAGGAAAAGTACAAAATCTGGAAACCAACAAAATTTAAATTTAAATAAATGCATTATTGGATAATTACATATTCTAATTTTCTATATTAATTCCCTTTTTATCCTTGGGTAGTCACCAAATTTAAGATCAGTGAGCAGTCTTTATTATACTTTTTTTCTTGCTGTTTTGGTGTTAGCAAATGCAGGTAACAAACCATTCAAATGAAATTACTCTAGTACAGAAAAGAGGTAGACATGGACTTTATTCTCCTTAAGGAATTCAAAGCCCCCCAAATACCCTTCTTTTATTGTGATTTAGTACCACCTTGCAAGAAAAGAGGAAACAAGTTTTATTTTGTGAATATATGGCAAATGTCTAAATTATTATATTTATGGGTCCGTTAAACTTAAGAGATAGTTCCTAGGAAAAATATTTTTCAGCAAAAATTGTAATAAATTGCAAAAATAGTCACAAATTATTTCATCCATGTATGCATGTTCTTTTGCAATGTGAATTTATGGTCTTCCCACCATGACGTGAATTCTATTTCTCTACTCAGTGAATCTGGGCATGGTCATGTGGCTTAGCTGGCCAATGAGATATTAACAAATGTGTTGCTAGTAAAGGCTTTGAAAAGCTTGTGCATTAGGACTTGCTGTCTTGCTGCTGCTGTTGGAATCTGGAGATAACCATGTGAATAAACGGCTGGATAGAGAGAGAGACTCATGAGTATGTCATCCTGGTCACTCCAGTTAACATTTGGAAAACTCCAAAGATAAGACTGAGGCTATCCTAGACTGTCCACCTCCAGCTGAGCCACCAAATACCTGTAGATGTGCGAGTGAGCCAGCAGCTATTGGGTGAGAAGGCCAAGACCAAAAGAACTGCTAATTGGAAAATGTATGTTGGATTCTTTCTAACCTACAGAATCGTGGAAAATAATAATTCATTCAGCAAAAGCTAAATGATACTACAGTATTTTAAAATGTCTTAAATGCTGGGTTTTTTTTTTTTTTTTGGTGGGTGGGAGTGGGGGTGGGGGTGGGAACAGAGTTTCCTTGTGTTGTCTAGACTGTCCTAAACCTCTTGTGCTCAAATGGTCCTCCTGCTTTAACTTCCTCAGTAGCTGGGACTACAGGTGGACGTTACTGCACTTGGCTAAAGCTTTTAAAACTCTTAAAGCTTAATTTACTTGCTGCAACTACAAGATGAGTGTGAGTTCAAAAAGTGAAAATATAATATTACAATGTAATATTTCTTAAGGCTGGATGCCAGTTCTATTGAAATTTTTATCTGAGGAATTAAATGAATTAATTGATAGAGATCTTAATTTTAAAAAATTATTTCTAGAGCAAGGTTTGAAGTTGAAGTTGTTGAGAGGTAATATTTCCATTTAGTAGGTGGATTAAAGATCAGCTGATTTTCCTAGCTCTGGCTTTACCTAGTACACCATCAGTCAGTGCTAAATCCAATGGACACATTTCAATTTCTATTTCAACCTCTTTTCAATATACAACTATCAGAATGACCTTAGAATTCAAAACCTGATTGTATACTTCCCTTATATTAAAGATCATTAATGGCTCTCCACTTCCTTCTGTAGAAATACCTGTATAGTTCATGACTTAAATTAGGGGAATGTTCCGTACTGTGCTTAACATTCCAACCATTATTTCTTGTCATTCATTATCTAGCCACATGAGTAAAAACATGCTGTATTTCTCTTTCACCCCTCCTCCCCACTCCAGGATTTCTGGGCACATTAGAATGTGAGGAGCATTGCTATAGTTGTGGTCTGGCTAAATCACTTGCTTGGTGCTTAGCTGTGCCATAGCAGGTCTGAAAAAAATTGAAGACTAGTTTATTTTGTTTTTGACCCTTACAATACTATATTATATAATACTTGTATAAGTTAGTACTTGTGTAGGATAATATGGATCTTGAACAAGATAATACATGAAGTTATTTTGCTAACATATATCATATAAATAAATGTGTCTTATAAGAACACAAATTATTGATAGGAAGTTAGATTTCATTTGCACTGCAATGCTGAGGAGTATCTGCTTCAATATTTTCAGGTAGAGGATCACCTCAAAATAATAGAGTGAAGACTTCTTAAGCACTTAAATTGCCCTTTACTCTTGTAACATCAAGCAGGAGTAGAAATATTATTTTTTTTTTACTTAGTTCAAAAGGTCTTGGTGGAACTGAATAGACAGTTCCCAAGTGAGGATGTTCATAAGGTCATGAGACACATGAAAAAATGCTCAATATCCCTAGCCATTAGGAAAATGCAAATCAAAACAACTTTGAGATTTCACGTTACTCCAGTAAGAATGGACAAGATCAACAAAACAAATAATAACAAATGCTGGCGAGGTTGTGGAGAAAAAGGAACCCTCTTACACTGTTGATGGGACTACAAATTTGTTCAACTACTTTGGAAATCAGTATGGAGATACCTCAGAAAACTATAAATAGAAATGCCATATGACTCAATTATACCACTACTGGAAATATACCCAAAAGGAGATGAGCCATCATACCACAGAGACACCTGCATCTCCATATTCAATGCAGGACCTTTAAAATATCAAGGTTATGGAACCAACCAAGGTGCCCATCAACAGAAGAATGGATAAAAAATTTATGGCACATGTACACAATGGAATACTAGTCAGCAATTAAAAAGAATGAAATAATGTCATTTGCAGCAAGATGGATGAATAGAGACAAAGTTTTGGAAGCTAATTCTCCCTTTCTCTCTTCTGGTTCATGTAAACCCAAAACAGAGTCTACCTGTTGGTAAAAGGGGAGCCTAAACCCTGGGTTCTCAGAAGACTGAGTGTTGGATATGTATAGGAATATATGAACAGGAATATAGAAAAGAAAATACTTAGGTAATTCAGGAAAGGTGAGTGGAACAAGATAAGAAACTCTACTACCTCCCCCAAAGTCAAATGTTAAAAGTTAAGGAAGCATGAGGCAAGGTTTAGGGTAATGGCCATTTCTATACTGTCTAGTGGACTTGGGCTGGAGCAGAAAGGAAATTTTAGATTGAAGTGGAAGAGGAAGAACAGGAGTAAGTTCACCCCTTAGAGCAATGGGGCTTTGAAGCTGGAAAAATGAAGCTTTTGGATTATGCAAGAATATAGCTCTTGTCACCAGCCTGCAATTGTCCCAGATTTCCAGGGTTGACTTCACAAGAAAAAGAGTAGACATTATAAAGTTGGAAAGAGTAAAGATATTAGCCAGGAAATAAAGCAAACAAGCAGACATACTTTAGCAATTAAGAGGACTCACCACTTTTGCTTCAACTCTTGGAACCTGGATGGGCCCTCAAAAGTGTCACTGGCAGTGCAACAGAGTGATGGGGATCAGTGTTGCTACCTAGCCTGAGATGTTCCCCTAATTGGGATCTATACTCAGGTTAAGCTGAATCCTTGGCTTCATTGCAGAAAAGAATTTCAGAAGTTGGAGAGAGTGAAACAAAGTTGCGGAATTTATTAAGTACACACTTTAGAATAAGTTGGTGTGCTGAGAGAGAGGGTGGGGGTGGGGCACAACATGGACCTGGGTTTCTTAAGAGAGAAAAGAAGGAAAGAAGCCTATTTGTAACATTCTCATAGCTTCTCTTGCTCATGAATTATAGTTTTATTTCCTTGTGATCTGATAAGATACGAGGAATAATTTCAACTTTTTTGTATTTGCTGAGGCTAATTTTGTGAACTAAAATGTGGCTTATTTTACAAAGAGTTCCATGTGGCATTGAGAGGAATGTGTGTTCTGCATCTGTTGGGTGGAATACTCTATAGATATTTGTTAAGTCCAATTGATCTATGGTGTTAAATCCATGGTTTCTTTGTTGATGTTTTGTTTTGATGATCTATCTATTGCTGAGAGTGGGTTACTGAAATCATCCATAATTATTGTATTTGGATCTATGTGTCCCTTTATGGCCCATAATGTTTGTTTTATGAAATTAGATGCATCATTGTTTGGTGCATAGATATTTACAATTGTTATGTCTTCTTGGCTGATTGTTCCTTTTATTAATATGTCATGACCTTCTTTGTCTCTTTTGATTAATTTACGGCTAAAGTCTCAGATCATATGATAGAATTTTGTCAGACCAGTGACCTTTTCATTGCAAATACATTTTTTCAACAACATAAATGGAGACTATACACATGGACTTCACCAGATGGAACATACAGGAATCAGATTGGCTACATATGTGGAAAGAGATGATGGAAAAGCTCTATATCAAATATCAAAACAAGACCAAATGCTGACTGTGGATCAGACTATTAACTTCTCATATGCAAGTTCAAACTGAAGATGAAGAAAATTAGAACAAGTATACGATAGCCATGGTATGACCTTGAGTATATCCCACCTGAGTTCAGAGACCACCTCAAGAATAGGTTTAATGCATTAAACACAAATGATAAAAGACCAGATGAGTTGTGGCATGACACAAAAGATATTCAATAAGGAAGCAAAAAGTTACTAAAAAGACAAGAAAAAAAGAAAAGACCAAATTATATGTCAAAAGAAATGCTGGATCTTGCCCTTGAACGTCGAGCAGCTAAAGTAAAAGGAAGACATGATGAAGTTAAGGAACTAAACAGAAGATTTCAGAAGGCAGCCCGAGAAGACAAAAACAAATATTATAATGACATGTGCAAAGAGCTGGAGGCAGAAAACCAAAAGGGAAGAACACAATCTGTGTTTATCAAGCTTAAGGAAGTGAAGAAAAAATTCAAGCCTTGAGTAGCAGTAGTGAAATATTCTATAGGGAAAATATTAAACAATGTAGGAAACATCAAAAGAAGATGGAAGGAATATATGGAGTCATTATACAAAAGAGAATTGGTAGATGACCAACCATTCCAAGAAGTTGAATATGAAGAGGAACCAATGGTATTGAAGGATGAAGTGGAAGCCACCTTGAAAGAACCGGTGAAACACTAGGCTCTAGGAATTGATGGGACACCAATAGAGATGTTTCAACAAACAGATGCAGTACTGGAGGTGTTAACATGTTTATGCCAATGGATTTGGAAGATGGCTACTTGGCCAACTGACTGGAAGAGATCCACATTTGTGCCTATTCCCAAAAAAGGGGATCCAACTGAAAGTGCAAACTATCGGATAATATCATTAATATCACACACCAGCAAAATTCTACTAAAGATCATTCAGAAGCGACTGCAGCAGTATATAGACCAGGAATTACCATAAAATCAAGTGGGATTCAGAAGAGGGCGGGGAAGCAGAGCCATCATTGCTGATGTCAGGTGGATATTAGCCAAAATCAGAGAATATCAGAAAGACGTCTATGGGTTGGAGTAGGGATGGCGGACATAACACACGCCTTCTGTTTCGGAGTAATGGGAAGCCTCGATTAGGGGTTTGAAACTCAAATTGAATAAATAGAAACAGTGATAATTTGGTTTGAGAGATAGAGAATGAAACTAGGCGTACACTGAAATCAAGGATTTGTCTTCGGAGGAGCTACACAGTGGTCAGCAGCAGGACCGCCGCCATTTTGCCATCACACAGACGGCGGATAGAATCCCGGAGACTTGGAGGGGTCTTCGCGCACACACACCCATGGGGGCCAGACCCAACACGGAGTGCAACCTTGGCAGCACAATTTCACCCTGCCTGCGGGACACAAACTACAAATTCTGGGTGAGTCAGTTTGAGGTGGCACACGGAATCGCCATCCATAGCAGCCGCAGAGCGAATGGGAAACCGGTGCCACTGATACGCGTCTAGGGCTGAGACGCGGCTCCCTCCCTCCTGTTGTGGTGGGTCAGGTGTACAGACACGATCTCCACAGATATATGGGCACACATATACCTGGATCCCAGACACACCAGAGGTGAGCCCAAATCAACCCACTGTACTGTGGAGAAATCTGGGGTTTGTGGAGGCGAGTGAGCCCCACGCGGGCAGAGAGCTCCTTTTAGGAAGAGCCTAGTGGCACAATTAGCCACAAGCAGAGCAGTTCTGAGAGCAATCACAGCACACGACAAAATCTGTTTCAGATTCCCTCTGGGTCAGCAGGAGAGCATCCCGCCCACAAGAGGATATGGTCCTCCCAAGTGGGCGGAAAGCCCTGCAATAAAAACTCCACAATAGCAGCCATATTCCCCCCTTGCTGTAGGTTTTGGGGAGGAAATCTCTGATTTGGGGAATTGGCGCCCAAACTACGTGGGACAGGGAGAACTCTAGGGAAGACCCCACAGGTTCCACTGCCTCTCGAACAATACAACAGTCACAGAATATTTCGTGGAACAGTCTCTTTGGGCACTTGGTGCCCTGATTAAATCCAGGATATTATGGAGTGTTTTGCTATATTGACCCAATAAGACCGATTGTTATTGCGGATTGTGTGGAAACACTGCCACCCTGAGTTCTGTAGGGAGCACTGAATCCTGCAGTATCGACTCCACCTGGTCGAACTGGGTGTCCTCAGTTTAGATTCCACCTCCAAGAACATATAAGTGCATTTTATTTATTTATTTTTTTAACGGGGGTTAACCCAGGGTCTTGAGCCTGCTTCCTTTGTGGGAGCTGGACTGACACGGTGTGGCCCCAGCCCATATTTTTTGCTTTTTGAGACAGGGTCTTGCTGGGTTGCGCAGATCTCGGGCTTGCGATCCTCCTGCCTCCATCCCCCAAGCCACTGGGATTGCAGGTGTCCATCACTGCACCTGACTACAAGAGTTTTTATATGTATGTGGGAGCATGTATGCGTGAGGTCTGGAATTTTATTTTATTTTATATTTTATTTTCTTTTTTAAATTATTATTATTATTATTATTATTATTATTATTATTATTTGTATGGGGGTTTGAACCCAGGGTCCTGTGCCTGCTTGTTTGGTAGGTGCTGGACCGCTGCACTGCACCCTGGGACCCTTTTTTTTTTGAGACAGGGTCTAATAGGGTTGCACAGAACTCGGGCTTGTGTCCCTCCTGCCTCCAACCCCCAAGCCACTGGGATTGCAGGTGTGCACCACCGCATCCAACTACAAGTGTTTTTATTTGTGTTTGAGAGCATGTATGTGTGAGATTTGTTTCTTTTTCTTTCTTTCTTTCTTTCTTTTCCTTTTTATTTTTCTCTTTTTCTTCCCTATTTTTCTTCCTTTCTTCTTTTACTCCCTTCCCTTTTTCTAGTCTCCTTCTCTATTTCTTAAACTATATGTGTCATTGTTTTAATCATTTATCCCTTAAATCTTAACCTTAACTTTAATTTTGACGGTAATTTCTATTAGCCTCTGTCCTCTACCTCCTCTTTCCCCCTCTTCTATCACCAGATCCCCCCCTTTCTCACCCCACAGAAGAGAAACAAAATCTATCGCCTCCCTAAACCTTACCCCCCTTGGAGTTGGGCTGGTAGACTAAAGTGTCAACCACTCAGACCAAATAGCTGAGAACATACCCAGCTCATAAGTTCTAATAAGCACCAGAGATTCAGCACCAATTTCAAAGGAATAACAGAGGAAGAAGTTCTGAATAATCAGGAGAGACAAATTCTATTTCCCGGACCACATTATGGGCAAATCAAGTAAACCTACAAAACCCACAAAGGGGCAGGATGTAGCTGAATGCTCCACAGATCATAAATCCCCAACAGATAACTCCAAGGACTCGCAATTCTTAGAGATCTCTGATTCGGAGTTTAGAGTCATGGTTATAAGCATGCTAAGAGAAATAAAGACAAATACTACAAATACACTGGAGATAACTGAAAGAAAGATTTCTAATTTGGAAGCTGTTCTGTCATCCCAGTTAGAAATGATTAAGAAAAATCAAGCCACTTTGCTTGATACTCAATCCAAATTATCAGAATTCAACATGGCTAAAGAATCCTTCTCTTCAAGACTGGATGAATCAGAGCAAAAGATCTCTGAGGCAGAAGATGACATAAACGAGCTGAAATACAAGCAATTAGAAATGGAGTCAATGATAAAAGTTTTCAAAAAAGATTTCCAAGACAACTTAGATAGAGTGAAAAAAAGAAATATAAGAATTATGGGTATTCCTGAATGAGAAGAAAGAATCACTGGAGGCCTTCACAACCTAGTAAATGATATCCTCAAGGAAAATTTCCCAAAGATAGCACAGGAAATGGATATATACACCACTGAGACTTTCAGGACTCCCATGAAGGCTGACTTAACTAGATCATCCTTGAGACACATCGTTGCTCAATTCCTGTCTTTAGAGAACAGAGACGCTATCCTGCAAGCAGCAAGACAGAAGCCCCTTATTACTTATAAAAAACAGCCAATAAAAATTACTGCAAACTTTTCCATATCAACACTGAAAGCTAGAAAGGAATGGACACAGGTGATTCAAATATTAAGAAAAAACAATCTCCAGCCTAGACTTATATATCCGGCAAAATTATCTTTGATAATAGATGAGGAATATAAGACATTTAATGACATTGAAGCTTTTAAACGATATGCAACCAGCAAACCAGCACTGGAGAGGATGATAAATCAATTACCACACCCAGGAGAGTTAAGACAACCCTACAAAGGAAATCAAAGAACTGGTTAGCTGAGATGAGTGCAACACCAGAAAGGTCCAAAGCAAACATGAATCATAAATCAGTAACAGGTAATGATTGGATAAATGACAATAAATGCTCCTCAATAATCTCTATTAATGTAAATGGTCTTAACTCACCAATTAAGAGACAGAGGTTGGCTAATTAGATGAAAAAACACAAACCATCAATATGTGGTATTCAAGAAACTCATATAACTCACAAAGACTGGAATAAACTTAGAGTTAAGGGCTGGAAAAATGTATACCTAGCAGGGAGAGAACAAAAGAAGGCAGGTGTGGCAATTTTAATTTCAGATAGATTAAATTTCACTCCAAAACTAATTAGAAGAGATAAGGATGTTTACTACATTTTAATACAAGGAACAATTGATCAAGAATCAATAATGCTCCTTAATATCTATACCCCAAACATAGGAGCTCCTAGCTTTATAAGACAAACCTTATGGAATATAAAGAACTTTATTGGACCAGAATCAATAATAATGGGGGACTTCAATGCCCCACTTGTGTCAAGAGACAGGTCATCAAAACAAAAAATCAACAGAGAAACGTCAAATCTAATCTCCTCCCTAAACCAGCTGGATCTTACAGATATATACAGAATATTTAATCCACACGATGAGGAATACACATTCTTCTCAGCTCGACATGGTACATTTTCTAAAATAGATCATATGCTAGTCCATAAGAACTCCCTCAACAAATACAAGAAAATAGAAATTATCCCCTGTTCCTTATCAGATCATAATGGGATAAAATTGGAGCTCAAGAACATGAATAATTCCAGAAACTTTACAAACTCATGGAGACTGAATAATTCACTACTGAATGACCCATGGATTGTTGATGAAATCAAATTGGAATTTAAAAAATTCCTACAATCAAATGATGATAACACATCATACCAAAACATATGGGATACAGCAAAGGCAGTTTGAAGAGGGAAGTTGATAGCATTAAGTGCCTTCATCAATAAAATAAAGATGAGCCAAATAAATGACCTATTGACACAGCTTAAGACACTAGAAATCCAACAACAACAACAAAAAAACCCTAAATGGAACACACAGAGGGAAATTACAAAAATAAAGGGAGAAATATCTCAATTAGAATCTAAAGAGATAATTCAAAAAATTAATAAGACTAAGAGCTGGTTCTTTGAAAAGTTTAATAAAATAGACACCCCTCTGGCTAACCTCATCAAAAAGAAAAAGGAAAAATCTAACATAGTATGGATTATGAAAGACAATGGATCCATAACCACTGACTCCAACAAAATACAGAAAATTGTCAGGGATTACTATGAGAGACTGTATTCCCAAAAATATGAAAATGCAGAAGAAATGGACAAATTTATTAACACATATGACCTACCAAAACTAACCCCAGAAGACGTAACTGACTTAAATAAGCCCATTACCTATACAGAAATAGAAAAGGTAATTAAAAGTCTCCCAACAAAGAAGAGCCCAGGGCAAAGGAACTGAGTAGACAGTTCTCAAAGGAAGAGGTCTGTAAAGCCATGAAACACATGAAAAAATGCTCAATATCCCTAGCCATTAGGGAAATACAAATTAAAACAACTCTGAGATTTCACCTTACACCAGTAAGAATGGCCAAGATCAATAAAACAAATAACAACAAATGCTGGTGAGGATGCGGAGAAAAGGG
>VMDO01024195.1:0-30199 GCA_007922755.1 Pedetes capensis
ATATAGAAAAATATTACTAAGTAAAAGATAGAGAAGACTTGGATGAGAAACTTCGATGGGAAGGGTGGGAGTGGGGGAAGCATAGGGGAGGGTAAGGGGTAACCTATATGAATAACGTTTATCAAAATGCATATATGGAAATGTCACAATGAAAAGCATGTCAAAATGAATCACATTAAGATGTACATTAATAATTTCCAATAAAATTTTTTTTGAAAAAAATAATAATTTAACAGGCATCTGAAAAATGATTTTATATCAAATATATTTACAGTTTACCTATCTTCATTTACTTGGTTCCTGCAGTTAGTTTTCTGACTATAGAGATCACAAAGGAATTCTGTGAGAAACACAGATTTACTATATATGATTTTAGTATCTTTAGGAAATATTTAAGGTGAAAGTGAAATTAAATTAGAAAAATTATTAACATCCTGGTTTTTTGTTAATATTACAAACTACTTACAGGTTTTTTTTCTGATACCTAAGCATAGTAATGTCCTCTGTAACTCAGAAATCTTTTATTTTTGACTATTAAATGCAAAGATCTGACTGAGCTCAGTGCTAGGTGGAACTCTGTGATAAAGTTATGACATCCTGCATCTCAGCAGATCTTCATATAGGCTCCATAAGAGAGGCCCTGTCTTTAATCCATGGTTTTCAGAAAAAGGAAAGAGTGTCAGATTACACAGGAAGTGGAAGGTGATCCCAGGTAGTATGATTCACAGCCCACACCTGTACTTCTTTCTGTAGAAATTAGGTCAATACTGTTTGGGAGGGGTTTGGAGAGTTTAGGGTTTCTGTTTTGTCTGTTTGCTTAGCTCAGGATTTGAACATTGTTTTAAGATGCCCAAAGTGACACTGTCATCAAAAGGCACCTTGACCTAAGGTGAAGATCCATCACCACACGTTAGCATGGCTATCTAACCTCAAGAGTTTTCTGTTCTAAAATTATTTTGTCTTTTGGGCGATGATTTCACTGATGCCAGTTGGTGGTGCCAAACTGATTCATCTATAGTTCCTTGAGGGCTTTCCATCATGAAGAAAATAAGGAAACCAGCAACAGAGTTGAAACCATTGTTTTTGTGTTTTCTTTTCTAGAGCTCTCCCTCAAAAAAAAAAATTCATTGCTGAAGAGATGCAAAGCAAATAAATATTTTCATGTAGACTGGATAGTAGAAGTATGAGTGATTAGATCCAGGGACAACTTAGACCAACTAGAAGCCCAATAAATTCCAGACACACTTTGCACAACTCTTATCCTTAGTCACCACCCGAAATGGAGGCTCAGATGGTTTCAACCATGGTCTGCCCAATAAACAGTAACCACACTTGTGATTTTAATAGATAACAGTACTTGTTGTTAGGTTCTATCAAGTCACGTCCAACTCATAGCGACCCTCATAGGGTTTTTAATGGCTAATTGTTTTGGAATTGCCTCGGGAGTGGATTGTCATATCCTTCTCCCATGTTTGGGGTACTGGGAACCAAACTTGGGACCTCAGAGATTGTGGAGCAGCGCTGTACCAACTGAGCTAAATCCCAGCAGATAACAATACTAGGAATTAATTAAACAAGTGTTAACTGAAAATGCAAAAGGGATTACGATATAACGTAGAAGTAGCTACCACCTATATGCACAGAATATTAACAGCCATTTCCTGATATTAAGATCATGGCTAATTTTCCAATGAGACATACATAGTCTCTACACACATATAAAATATTATTTTTAAAGTAAAGGTGAAGAGAATACATACCACATCCCACCTCCTTTAAAACAAATACCACCATTTGTTAGACACTAAAGTAAAGCTTCTGCATGTCAGTCACCATATCAGATAGTAGAAATAGGATTTGGTAGAAACAGTTATAAAATCATACAATGTATGAGTTCACCAGTGGAAAGCACAGTCAAGACATGAAGATGTAGATCAGAGAAAAGAGTTCCAGTGTCTATTACAGCAGCACTGTTTAATATGGCCCTCAATTTAAAGAGCACTTGAAAAACTAGTTCCTGGGGACAAGGGAATCTTTAAGGGATGAGGTAAAATTTTCTCAGCTTAGTTGCAGTGTTTTGTACCAAATATCAATGTTTTTATTGGCTCCTACTGCCCCAACATTGTGGCCATTTTTTAAGAAAATCATTTTTTTCTCCACATAGTCACTCAACACAGCAGCTGTTATATCATGCGGCCATATTACCTAAGGAGAGTTGATGGAGGAGGAGTGGGGATCCCCCTGCC
Organism: Pedetes capensis; assembly: GCA_007922755.1. Taxonomy (NCBI): domain Eukaryota; kingdom Metazoa; phylum Chordata; class Mammalia; order Rodentia; family Pedetidae; genus Pedetes; species Pedetes capensis. The sequence continues at coordinate 2,247 of VMDO01024195.1, forward strand.
CCAAGCTGGCCCTTCATAGGAGGCTCCTTGTAAGTGATCAGTAATACTTAAAGCCGTGAGTTCCTGGTGGCCAGGCATTAACATGTACGTGGAAAATGGAGCCGATCTGCACTGAGGGACGTAGGTGGAGGAAGGTGAACCTCACCTTAAGTCGGCTGCATTCCTTCCTCCTGCTCTTTGAGATACTGCAGCCTCTCCTTAATAACTCACCTTTGTCCTTGGGTAGCTTTGGCAGAGATTTTGTGCTTTGTAATTAGAATGATCCTAATACTAACCTGTTGTGCCTTTATTACCAATTAGAACCAGGCTATAGCACATATCTTTGTAATTTAGAAAATAATGGTAAGTCCACTACTTGGCAACTCAATCTCTCTTTTGCCAATCTGTTAAGAAAAAAATAGAATTAAAGCTAATATTTCTCAACTTAAACAAAACCCTTTCCAGGCTACACATTAGGAGAAATCATTAACTATTTTATATGAACATCAGGTTTTCCTGGCCCTATCACCTAACACATTCGATTCAATAACAATGATACAAAAATTCCTTCATATAAAACTTTCTAATTTAAGAACTCATCTATCAGCCTCTAAGACAGAAAACAAATGAAAATGTCTTCTAAAATGGTCAAAATGTGGCATTTACCTACTCATTGAAGTATATGTAAAAGTATATATAAAACTCATAGACAGCCTTCACCAAGAGACTATTTACACTGTAAGCAATCCTACCAAGCTGGATGTTCTAGTTTGTAAATACACTCTGGACAGGAAGCTATACTCCTAGAAAAGACAGTATAACAAAGGTAATTGACAGTGACGAAAAGATAAGTTTGGATCAGAGGGAATATATTAATTTTCTATTTGCTGCTGTAACAAATGACAGCAATTTAGTAATTTACAACACAAATTTATCATCTTAAATTTTATAGGTAAGAAATTAAACACAGGTCTTGCTGGATTAAAATCAAGGTGTCCACAGGACTTTGTTTCTTCCTACAGGTATCTTTGGGCTGGGATTTAGCTCAGTTGGTAGAGCGTTGCACTGCAGTCTCTGAGGTCCTGAGTTCGATTCCCAGCACCACGAAATGGGAGAAGGATGTGGCAACCCACTCCCAAGGCAATCCCGAAACAGTCAGCCATTGAAAACCCTATGAGGGTCGCTATGAGTCGGAGACGACTCAATGGCACCTAACAACAACAACAACAACACAGGTATCTTTACCTTTCCCAGTTTCTAGAAGTCCAGCAAGTGTTTTCTAGTTTCAGGAGGCTGCTGCTTTCCTTGGCTCGTGGCCCCTTTCCTCCAGTTTCAAAGCCTGTACAAGCAGATCTCAAGCCTTTTCCACATTTCATCACTGTGACATCTGGTTTTGCCTCTCCTACTTTCAAAGACCCAGTAATTAATTGGATCCAAGATAATCCCAGATGATCTCTCTAGTTTAAGGTCCACAATACAATTATGATTCCACCTGTAGCCTTCATGTAATCACGTGATCACAGGTTAACACATGGATACCTGGAAATGTAGGCAAGACTGGCCCTGCCACAAGAATAAGAAAAAAAACTAGGCATAGGAATAGAATTAGTCATTCAGGTCATTTTGAATAGGGACAAATAGCTCTATCTATAGCAACAATTCCAAGGCGGGGGAGGGCAGCAGAGGTGTTCAATGTTGCGTTCTCCAGGCCAAGAGTGACTGATGGTCTGAATCAAGAGATGGTTTACTAGGGATAACAGTCACATGGCAAGAGGTTGGAAAGTTTATAAAAAACATTTTAGAAAGGTTGTTTAAGAAATATGGTTACATTAAGGTGGATGTATAATCCCAGCACACAGGAGGCTGAAGCAGGAGGATCAGGCATTTGAGGCCAACTTGGGCTATATAAGACTCTATCTCAAAAACAAAAATCATTATATATATAATATGTATTTGTATGTATATATATATGTATATATACATATGTATGTGTATATGATACTTCTTTTCAAAAAACGGACTTCTTACAGCAAGAAATTTCATTTACCTAGAAAATTATACATGGAGACTCACTTCCTGGTTATGCTAGAATTTAACACATGTGAATAATTATCATTACTGTTTATGGAACATTCAGTAACATTCATTTTACCCTAGTTAAAATGAGTTGAATGAGAATCTTTTCAATAAAGACACATTTATTTGAAGCTAAAGTATTAGAAATATTTAACCATTTATTATAAATTCTTTCCCCTCTTTAGAAAGTTTAGAGAGCTTCAAAGAAATGCTTGGGGAAATAAACTTAGACTTTGCTGTGTGCAGTGATGCTATTAAAAAGTGGAACTGGTAAAATTTTAGAAAATGTAAAATACATAAAAATCAAATTTAGAATTTTACTTAAAAAGTTATTTGAAACAGAATGGTTCTTTAAAATGTTTAAATATTACTTTTAGGTGCTGAATATAGACAAAGGTAATGGTCATTTGAGGAATAAACATTCTATAATTCCATAGAAAGAAAACTAAGTATTATTTATCAAGGGTTCCCATATTAAATCCACAATGACACACAGACAATACTCTCAAACTCATTCCAGTACTCTGGTTTTACAAGTACTGACATGCTGCAGACGCCAGTTAAAAACCAGCTGAAAACCAATGGCTGCTGTGAAACTGTGTGACCCAACTGAGAGGTGGTTCCTTACAAAAACAAAACAGAGGACTGAAATCAATCGGTAAAGAAAAACAACACTGTAGCCTTATTTTGAGAATACACCTTCATCACAAAGGATATTTTGCATACCTTAACCCTTACGGCTGTACACTTAATTCTTCATAGGTCCAGGGATGCAATACTGACCAAGCTATTGATCAACAGAATGTACACATCTCCCCATGTTAATACCAAAAGCCAAACTTGACAGCACAGCAGATGACTTTACTACCCTAACGAACTCTTAATTACAGTGTCTATAAAGTGTCTACAGACATTTCATCCTTCATGTTTCTCCTCTTAGACCCTCTCTCTTCATGATTCATTTTCATCCATTTCCGTAGGAGAAGAGCAATGGGTGAAAGAGGATGAAGAAGCGCCCTCCTCGGGGATGGGACTCTGTGCTGGCCAGTCGTTTTCTTGCAGGAGAGGTGTTGGAGATGAAATAAATTGAGTCTCAAAAGAGTCCAGTGACTCCCCATCTTCCTTCTCCAGCTGGAACTGATACTCACCGAATCTGATCGTGCACCGGTAGGGAAGGTCCATTTTATTTAGGTAGTCCAGCTCCTGATTGTCAACAATCAGACTGGTCTTCTTACTCATATTTTTGATTTCAAAAGAGAGAACTGAGCTGTGACGCTGTCTAAATGGCTGCAGAGAAAACTGGACTCGGGAAACCTGTCTGTCCTGAAAAGTATAATGACAGATGTTGGAACTTCGTCCAAATCTTAATACTTCAATGGAGGGGAATTTCTCTCTGTTACAAAACTTTATGGATTGAAATAGTCCACTTTGCAACTGGCCAGGATGGTAAACCATCATCTTGAGACAAGTTACGGTCTGTTCTGTGTCAGCATCTTCAAAATTGGACATGATGTGCCCCAGAGGATGAGCCTGCAATAGTTAAGCCACCAGGTTAGTTCAGGCCAGACTGCCAGTGCAAAGATCGCTGAATCTGAGATTCTGGTGAAAATCTTCTGATAAAGATTTATTTAGGCCTTCAATTAAGAATATAGAATACCTTTCAATAAGTGTAAACTCTTATACCAAGTCCTTATCCCTTTACCTCTCATTTCCAGTTTGACCATACAACAACATATAGTCTGAACAATAATAATAAGTGATTATTGACAATAAAGTGATATAGGGAAAGCATTAAGAAACCTTAGTTCCTTTCTCGTGTAAATAGAGTAATTCAGGCCCAGAGAAAACATGACAATTGTACTTTCAAAAGAAAATCAGAAAATAAAGAATGTCTGGTTTAAATATCCTGAGGATGTATACAGAAAGAAAACTGGTCTGGGAATATAGTTCAGTGGTAAATTGCTTGCCTACCATTCCCAAGGCCCTGGGTTCAATCCCTCATGCAGAAAAAATAAAATAAAAATATACAGAAAACCTATAGTTTATTGCTGTTGTTGCTGTTAGGTGCCATGGAGTTGGGTCTGGATCATAGTGACCCTCAGAGGATTTTCCAATGGGTGATTATTTCCGGATTGCTTTGGGAGTGGATTGCCACATCCTTCTCCCACCTATAGTTTATTAACGGTATTATAATGCGATTATTATAAACTGTGAGACCTAGTAAAATAAGAAATATAAGATTATAAACAAATAATTGCAACATTTATCCGTAAGTCCTCATTTAGATTTCTAGTAGGTAAATGATTAAAAATAGTAACTGCTTTAAATGGTTAGCATATTCTGTAATTTTAAATTTTAGACATCACACACTTTTTATAAAAATCACAACATAGTTCTAAATATCACAGTATGCACTGGTACTGGAGTTATTTATTTTATCCATGGTTTCTAATGACTGAATAGACAAATAGTCATTAACTATAGCAGCTCTGTCTAATTGCTATTAGCTACACCCATAGAGTTCATGGCCTCAGTGTGCCCCCATCTTAATAAGGTTCACTACATGTATTTTGGGGGCTGGGATTTAGCTCAGTTGGTAGAGCGCCGCTCTGCAGTCCCTGAGGTCCTAGGTTCAATTCTCAGCACCGCAAATAATGGGAGAAGGATGTGGCAATCCACTGCTGAAGCAGTGCTGAAACAATCAGCCACTGAAAACCCTATGAGCGTCGCTATGAATCGATAGCACCTACCAATCAACATATATTTTTAATAACTAGTAGAGTATTTATAGTAGTAAGACAGGTGAGGAGAAATAGATACTAAAAGTTTATAAAGTTATTTCAACACAGAACTGCCATTTAAAAACTAATTTCATTTTTTAAATTACACCCATATTGTTGAAAAATTCAAACAATAAAAAAGGATTTCAAAACAAGTCTCTTAGCTCAGCAACAGAGGCAGGAGGATCATGAGTTCAAGTCTAGGGGCAACCTGGGCAATTTAGCAAGACTTTGTCTCAAAATATAAATAAATAAATAAATAAACAATGGACTGAGGGAGCACACCAGTGGTGGAGCACTTGCAAAGTGTGTGCCATGCCCTGGATACCACAAAAAGTCCAGACTGGGCTCAGACTCGAGATTCTCCTGCCTCAGCCTCCTGAGTGCTGGGATTACAGGTGTGTGCCACCATGTGCAGCTTTAAACACTGCTTTTAACATTACAGAAACTTTATTCACACAAGCATAACTGTGTGTACACATCCACATACCCACACACGCACATGTACACAAATACACGTTTTCTCACAGAGAAATAGAAACATTCTAGACCTTGGATTGTTCAATTAATAATGCACGTGTGACTTTTTTCTGTATCTGCACCTTTAAGTAGCCCTCATTCCTTAACAGCTGCATTGAATTCCTTTAATGTAGTGTGGTGATAAACCTTACCAACTGATGGATGCTGACTGCTTCTGCTTTCTTTGAATGACTCTCACTTTTGCTACCAGCCTATAATTTGTTCATAATTTGGGGTTTGCAGATCAGTAGACCTAAGTGAGGTTGAATTGTAATTTTATTGTCTTTTGTTTGGCACCTATATTAGATATTGCCATCAAAACTACTGGTTTGAAAAGAATACTTGCATTCTCTCTTTGGTTGCTAGTTTTAACATACAATCCTTCCATCTGTTTTGTAAAGTTATGAAGCTAAAATCAAACTCTTCATTTGATTTTTCAACAAATGACAGAATTAGGCAAAAATTTATTTTTTCTTGATGTGGAAATACTTTTTTGACTTAAAATTTACATTCATAATCTATTTCTTGGATATTGTTCTATCATACTGGGCTGCCCAAACAGACAAGAGACATCCAGCTATAAGCAGAAAAGGTGAGGGGAACTCTCAAAATCTTGGGCTAAGAGTGGTGAAAATAACTATGAAACCAAAGCCAACAACACAATGGGTAGAATTGGTTAATCCATCCTACACTGTCATTTAAAGATATGTTTTAAACATGATAATAAAGTCTCATTAGTCAAGAAGCAGACAGGATAAAAGAGAATAATTATAATAAGTTAGGAGATGATGCAGTTAGCAAATGATGAGAAAAGAATTTATCGTTGTAATGCTTGGGTAATATCAGCTTTTCTCCCATATCTCCCTGCTTGTTTAAAAATTTTCCACAGAAAAAAAGATACATTATACTTGCAGTTAAAAATCAAAATAAAACATTTTTAAAGATCTGTTGTGAATAAGCAAAGAATTTGAAAAAGAAAAGCAAGAATTTGGAAGTGATGTCCAGCTTTGTCTGGGACATGCTGTTATCATCTAATTCATTCCTAGGCTTTGGACAGTTCCAAAAGAAGAAATGATTTTTAAAAGGCCATGGTGTATTCTGGATATAAACAGTCTTTGTGGTAACAGCTAAATATTATTTTTATATGCTTTATGTAGCCTATTGTCCTCAGCCATACCACCCAGCCATCCAATCACATCAAATCTTGGAAGCTAAATAGAGACGGGCCTGTGTAGTCCTTGGATGGAAGACCGCCTGAGAATACTGGATGCTGTAGGTTTGGGAGAAGGACCCGGCAGCACACTCCAGAAACAATCAGCCATTGAAAACCCTATGAATAGCAGAGAAGCACTAAAAATAGTGCTGGGTGTGGCACAGTGTCCGGTAATGTTTCATCCTATTGTACATAGGGTTGCTATGAGTCGGACCTGTCTTGGATGGCACCTAACAACATGTAGCTTATTAGCTTAAAATTCTGGTTTTGTTTTTGGTTTTTGCCATGCTGCAGACTGAATCCAGGGGCATAGACATGCTAGGCAAGCACTCTACCATTGGTTTTTCAAGACAGGGTCTTGTTTGGTAACTCAGGCTAAACTACAACTTGAGATCTTCTTTCCTCAGAGTACTGGGATAATAGGCTCACAAAAACACATATGGTTTAATACCGTGTTTAGGCAAATCTATCAGCAAGAAAAATGTGCCCCATGGAAGGGCACTTTAAGGGGAAAAACTGGCATCTGGTTTATCAGTCAGAGGCTATGATCATTTTGGTGTAAATAAACCCTCAGGGTTTAGTGAACCTCTGAGTAAACAGTTATGACTCTGCCCAGCCAACACTGAGGTAGCCTGAAAAAATATGCTACCAGGCCTACCTCTACCAGATCTGAATCTTTACAAAGACGGCTGACGGGCCTATCTTTAGAATGTTGATCCACTCTAGTAACAATCATATCAATGTGAATGGAAATATGCATGGAAACATGAGTGAAAATGATGTAAAAACTTACTTCTGAATTGAAAGCTTTAGAAGTCACGGTAAAGTTCCTCCTTCCTTCTTTACCTTGTCACAAAAGCAGCAGTTCCGAAAATGAGCAGCTCAGCCTGGATTCCAAAGGGAAGGGCCAAAGACAGAAACAAAAAAGACTTATAATATGAGCAAGAAAATCCACCCTTCTTCCCTGAGGTTTTTGGGGGCCATTTGTTACTTCATCATAACATAGCCTGAGGTGACAAATGCATTCACCTATCATAGGAAGATATGAAACAGAAGCAAACTCTGAAAGGCATAAGTGCTACTACTTACTATATGCATTTCAGGTGCCAGGCACAGTGCTAAGCACTTTACACATCCCATCTTGGCTAATCCTCAAAATAGCCTTACAAAATGATCAGTTCACAGACGAGGGAGCAGAACCTCAAAGGGTTTAAATAACTAGCTCAGTTCACAAATACACTGTCAAAGCCAGGATTCAAACTATTATACACCCTCTCTTACCACTACAAATACTGCCTCTCCAGTTACTAGTTACTTGGCAAATTATAGCAGTTATCCTACAGAGAAGGGGACCTCAGAGATGTATATGCTATGGCCAGAGAGATACCAAACTAGACTCTAGTATTGCAGAGGGAAATACACTGTCAGTGTTGCCTCACAGGAAGAACACACTCTGCAATACCAACCTACTGTGAACATCAATTATCCTTATGCCTCTGGGTAAAAATGGGAGCATAGACCTAGTTGCTGATGTTAGACACAGTCAAGTTGGATCCTACTTATAGCAACCCTATGTACAACAGAACGAAACACTCCCTGACACTGTGCCATGCCATGGCACAACTGTCAGTGCCTCTCTACTATTCATAGGGTTTTCAATATCGGGTTGTTTTGGGAGTGGATTCCCAGATCCTTCTACCTAGCCTGCAGCACCTGGTATTTCCAGGCATTCTCCCATCCAAGGACTAACTAGGCGGACCCTGCTTAGCTTCCAGGATCAGGCAGGATCAGATGCTAGAGTTCTATGGCTGCAGACATGGACCTAGTTGTTGTTGTCAGGTGCTGTCGAGTCGTGTCCAACTGATAGTGACCCTCATGGAGACCCTCATAGGGTTTCCAGTGGCTGATTATTTCAAGATTGCTTCAGGAGTGGGTTGCCACAGCCTTCTCCAGTTTTTGCAGTGCTGGGGATCAAACCCAGGTCCTCAGAGAGTGCAGTGCTGCACTCTACCAACTGAGCTAAACCCCAGCCCTCAGAACTAGTACTCAGGAGTAATTGTAATAGATTGTTTGGGGAGCCCAAAAATGAATAAATCAGCGTCTCTGACTCCAAGAACTTGGAAACTAATCTGTTAATCCCCAGATCCACGAAGTCCCTCTAAAAGTGGCCTGTCATTTCAGAGTGGTCAGTACAAAATCAGAGAGAAACTCACAAATAACTAAATAAATTTAAGATGGGTAGATTGAAAAAAATGCCACAGGTGTTCAGGCGCTCAAAAAACAGCTTTTTGAAATCTGGTAGTCTTAAATTACCAAATAAACAGAAGGACAATGAATTTATATAGTGGTAATAGTGGATCCCTCTCAGGAGCAACTGGGACCAGGGGTAGGAAGGATACTTACTTTTCTCCACACACTCTCCACACACTTTGGGATTTTATACCATGTGCTTTAAGATCTGTTCGAATATTTGACAAATTTTTCTTTACAAAAATCATAAACCATTGGGTCTTTGTGGAATTAAGTGTAGCTGGAGAGTTGCTAAAAGTTACCAAAGTTATCATTCCACGGGAAAGTCTGTGATGCCAGACATCACAAAGTTGTAAAAACAATGATGATTTCTGACCAGCAGTCACACCTACATTAACAAAGGAACCACAGTAAACAGATAAATAAATGTAAAAATGAAAACAAGCTCTGGTATCAGGAATTTCATCATTGAAAGGATAAGACAGACAGCATGGACACTGCACTCCAGTGTCAGAAGACAACCTCTTCTGCTCTAGACACCAGAAAGTACCCCTTACTTGGAACTCTTAGAGCTGGGGAAAAGGTTAGAATCAGATTCCAGAGAGGGCTTCTGACTCCTCTCAAGGAAAAGAGGAGATATGTGCAGAGTTGTTACCTGCAGAAAGACTTTTGCAATCAGCCTCCCCATACACACACCAACTGCCCCTCCCCCACCCCCACCCCCAAGGTTCCGCAAACCCAGTGAAGAGCCAGACTACCTGGAACTGCACAAGGGTGTTTGGGCTCCACATATCATAAAGGAACAAAACATACAGAGATGTTTTTGCTAAAAGGAGCCAGGTGTCAATGCAGTTTAACAGAAAATTCAGCATCCCTGGGTGGTCATGCATGCCAACAAGGTTTCTCATGTTTTGAGGGTGTGTTTACACCCTCAAACAAAACAAATCAAAACAAAAAAGCAATACTTGATTGTGATAATGGAGTTTGTTCCGGATGATGTGTTAAAATTCTTTACCTTCATCTCCCTGTGCCCCAAGCGCCCCATTGGTAGTCTCAAGAGCGCCTATGCTGGCAAGGAGGAAGTTTCCATTTTTATGGAAGGCTTTTCTTCCTGACAAACGCCCAACACTGAGCTGACAGGAGAGCAGGAGAGACTTAAAAGCACAGTGAGAGAAAGTTATCCTCCTGCCCCGCCCCTCGGCGGCCATCCCCCCGCAGCGGCGAAGACTCGTGTGATTTCTACAGCTCAGCACAGCGGGTCAGCACAATCAACAACTTTCTTAGGCTCACGGGCCTTGCAAAAGGAGTGGGGAAACCAAGCACAGTGAAAGGAGAACGTTAGGCGAGCCGAGCATTTCTTCAGAGCCCATGTCATCTTCTGCCCGCTTTGCCCTCTTGCTCAGTCTGTCCCCGAGCAAAGACGTGCGGCGAGGTGCGATGTGCATTCAGCCCCCGGGGCCTTGGGGAAACTCCTCCTTCCGAACTGAAAGCTGGGGAAAGTCACAGAAAACCACGGATGTCCTTTCCTAATGAACGGAACTCCAGCAGGGAGGCAGGTCCATAATAACCTTCTGCAAAGGCCCTCGGGTCTCCGGGAGCCCCAGGCCAACGCCAGCGTGGGATGGCGGGGAAGCCTGGGCTAGGGGGGCGGGGGTCGTAAGCAACTACTCTGCGCCACGCTACATAAATGGCATTCTTTTTGGGGAGGGGGGGTTCTGATCAGGAAAAAAAAGTTTGCAAAGAACAGGAAAGTACAAAAAAGACACACACCAACTTTCATTATTTTTCAGTGCGCCCGTCATTTTACAAGGAGTCATACATTTTATAAGGCTGGGATCTTGCTGTCTATAATTTTCCTAACCTTTCTTTAGTAAACGTCTGTCTTTAAACCGCACTATTTTGTACGACACCCCGCAAACTTCCTTCTCTTTGGGAGATAAACAACAAAAGAGACAGTCCCCACGTCACCCGCAGCCCGCTGACCAGCCGGTACCTCGGGACTCGCGGGTCCGGGAATCTCCGTGAGTAACTTCACTCTCTGGGCTCAGAACACTGCTAATGGAGGCAGCGTGACGGAGGCTCCGGGTTGAGGGGCCGTCCCCGCCCACCGCCCTGCGTCCGCACTGGACTCGGCAAAGACGCGCGGGCGCGAGAAGGCTGCTCTCCCGGCGCCCAGGGTGAGCAGAGGAGGATGCGGAGGGGACAGGCCGAACCCGTGGGAGGGCACAGCACGCCTGAGCCGGGGCCACTAGGGACCTCAGACCTCCGATCCTCCCGCGCACGGGACCCGCCCTCCCACTGGCGCGCCGGGTACGTCCTCCAGCCCGAGAGCCTCTATTAAAGCCTCCGCGACGGCGGGAAGGTTTCCGGAGGCCGCCCGCCCCTTCCTTTTCCTCAGAGGCCCTTTCCCACAAGAAGCCCTGCCCTGTTACCGCCTTTCAGAAGTCTCATGGCCGAATCAGACCCACCCACGGGGACCGTATCTTCCCAAACAAGTGCCCTGTCTGTAGAGCATGTGACTAGGGAGCTAGATTTGGAAAAGAACAGAAACGGATCGCTTCAACCTGAAGAGAGAATTTCCTCCCAAAGAAGTGGTGCCCTGGGGTGGCGGGCAGGCAGGGAATTGAACTATAACTTTTAGGTGACTTTAAGAATAACAATCAATCCAAGCATACCTGATCTCAATCCTCAAGGGGCAGCAAGTCTCCCTCACAGATGGGTAAACAGAGGCCCAGGGAGTAGTCAAGGCAGAGGCAGGATTTGAACCTGCCCCAGGATGCTATCTCCTTACACCCAAGCAGTCCACCCCCAGAACGGATTCTTTCCTCAATACCCAGCAGCTGGGGGTCCACAAGTAAAGGCCGGTTGGTGATTCAATGGGCCACAACTCCTCCGCAGTTCTTCATAGCTCAGAGTGAATAAGGTAATACAACTTCTCTGCCTCAGAGAGGTTTGGAAAGAACTAAAAATATAAAACCTGAAGCCTTATCACTGTGGCGTCCAATCCCGTCAGATTTTGGAAGCTAAGTAGGGTTGGGCCTAGTTAGTACTTGTATGGGAGACCACCTGGGAACACCAGGTGCTGTAGGCTTGAGAGAAAGACCCTGCAACCCACTCCCCAAAAAAACAATCATCCATTGAAAACCCTATCAATAGCACAGAAGTACTGACATAGTGCTGGGCCTGGCACAGTGTGGGGTAGTGTTTCATCTGTTATACATAGGTTTGCTATGATTTGGATCTGACTCAATGGAACCTAACAACAACAAAAGACGAAGAAAGCCTGAAAGACACAAGTGTCAAGAAGGCAATAGGAGCTAGAACTTGGATAAGGAGAAAAAGAATTGAAAATAGAAGAAATAAGACAAACCTTGGCATGACTGAGGTCATCATAGCCTTCTCTATGGATTGGAAATCAGCCCACGGATCCTCTTCATCATCCAACCGAAACCATTGCTTTGTCTGGATCTGTCCTTGACTTCAGGAGATTGACTTGTTTATGGTCATTTTCACTGGCAATAAAAATGGTAGAGACTCAGAGGCTCACTGCTTCCCCCCTTGATAGAGTTCTGTGGGAGGGGTTCAGTTTCGAACTCTGAGTTAAGAGTTGTCAGGAATGTAAGGATGGACAAGGAAGTGTGACTATAAAGGAGAGAGATTCCTGTAAGGGCTGCAATTTTGTTTGTTAATCATCAACATTTTTTATTTCGTCTCAGAAACAGAGACAACCAGGATGTTTTCTTTCAGCTGAAGAATATTAAAGCAGGTGGAAGATAAGATAAGGACTTGATTATGCCAATAAATTCATACAATAAAATAGTATTGTCAGAATTGGAGTTTCTGCTCTCTGAACTTTACAATTAAATCAAATAAGATGTGAAAATGCTTTATAAACTGCAAAGGACCATGTTAGGAGGTATTCTTAATAACACTAATACAGAAAATGGAAGAATTGCTAAAATTCAAGGTGCTAAAAATTGTTCCCTTTCTCGGTTTCTCTGACGATGTCTGAGTTACACGATTCACTAAACAACTCAGAATGAGACTTTAAGCCTTTAGGTCAATTCCAGAATCTAATCTCAATGACAGTTGTTTCTCTCTGATAACTTTAAAAACAATGGATCTTAAAACTGAAAATGGCTTGTGTGAATTGAGAAGCAGTCCAGCGTGTGCACTTGAGAGGTTCTGTTTCCTAAAATCTTGAGGGATATTTGGCAATGGCTTGCATTACCTATTCCTGTTTATACCCTTTCAAATCACTGCAGTATGATCATTCCAGCAATTTTGGCTTGTCAGACTTCATGAAAACCGACAAAAGACCCAGAAAACTTCTAAAAGCTTAAATAAGGGCTACGCCCAAAAAAAAAAAGTGGCTATTTTGTTCTGTAATTTCAACTTATTGAGTTTTTTGAAGCTCTTCAGGGAATATTCACAAAATAAGTGGTTTTGAATGACTCATATCTAAATTAGGCAAAGTAATTTGTAATTTGTGTTTTATTGCTGTTTCTCTGTGTATAAAACCACTAAAAGCAGTCATTTTAAATGAAAAGATTATTTTGCAGATTGACTACAAATTTTGCTTGTTTTATTTTTATTCAAGGGCAAAGTTTAAATAAACAGAGTAATGTTAGCTTCAGAAAAATATGAGAATCATTCTTTGAAAATGAAAATGCCGGTACTGTTAAAGGACCACAATAGGACTTCATGCAATGAAAGGTTACCAAGCAAATCACTGAAAAAGGGTGAAAGTCCTTTGGCAAAGGGACATCAGACTGGAGAATTGGAAAGCTGGCATTGCAAAACCTGCTGAGGGGCCATGTCTACTGGACTTCACTTTTGATGCCCTTTCATTTGCAGTTTCCCTTTTGAAAGGGACAAAAAATTGGGAGGGGGTGTCATTGTGGTTGTATCATTTTAACAAATGCATCCTTTGGTCTTGCAGTATCCTTGAAAAGTGAAACTTGAGGCAGGCACAGTGGCGCATGCCTGTAATCCTAGCGACTCAGGAGGTGGAGGCAGGAGGATCACAAGTTTGAGACCAGAGGCAGTCTATGGAATTTAGTGAGACCTTGTCCCAAAAAGTAAAAAAAAAAAAAAAAAAGGGCTGGGCTGGGGTCGGGTGCAGCTCAGTGGTCCAGTACTTGCAAAGCCTGCAAGTACGAGGCCCTGGGTTCAACCCTCAGTACCACCAAAAAAAAAAAAAAGCAAAATTCTCTTGCACTTAGATCTGCTCATGAGCTGGGATCACTTTTTTCTCCTACCTTTATTGGTGAATGTTGGTGGGGTACAGGGTAATACAACATTGTCTTTTTCCATTATGCAATTATTAAGTCACTTTTGGTTACACTTTTATCAATTTACAAGGTTTATGGAACCTTTTGACTAATACATAGTAAAACTCATATGCATATTTGGGTTACAGTCCCCAATTTTTCCCATGTACTCATGAAGTTGCATCATTTGCACTGAGATCATGCTTTAGCCCTTTAGCCCTCTATATTAACCCTCCTCCTCTTCATCCCACCTTCTGCAGTCTTCATTTCCCTTTTCTAGTTCCCTCCCTCCTTCTTTCTACTGTTTATATTAACCCTTTGCTAAGTTGACTGTGCATTTTTATACATCAACTTATGTATAGATTTTTTTCTTCCTTTACGTAAGGGTCAGCTCCCACATATGAGTGAGGACATATGGTATTTCTCCTTTTGAGCTTGTGTGATCACCTCTTAAATTCACTCCTTTCCTGTAAATTTAATGAAGGCCGAGGGTTACCTTTAAACTTATTTGACTTCACTTGACACAGCCAGATGCTCTGAGGGGGGTCTTGGTCATAAGAAGTATATTAAATGCTTTGAGGAAGAGATTACAAGGAATTTTAGAGGGAAATGAATACCCTCATAGCTGGCCTTGGATTGTTTACCAAATCAAGCGAGGCACCATGGCAAAAGCCTGTAATCCCAACGACCAGGATAGCTGAGGCAGGAGGATCAGATCTCAAGTTTGAGGCCGAAGGCATCCTGCACAATTTAATGAAATCGTGTCTCAAAATGAAAAAACAAAAAAGGGACTGAGACTGAGGGTGCAGGTCAGTAGCCAGCTTGTACAAAGCCCTGGGTTCAGCACCTCCAGCAGTGAAAAAAAAAAAAAAACTGGCCTTGAATTGTTTACCACAACAAAACAGAAGAAAACAGTAGGGATGTTTGTTCTTGATAGGAAAAGGAAGTGTTAACTGTTTAATTTTTTAGTGCCTGATCATTTAGTTTGACAATAACACAAATTGTTTGCAAACTATGATATCTAGCTTTGAATAGCTTGAAATTTCCAAACTGTATTGATGTTAAAAATAAAGTAAAATTCTGTCTCAGCGTCTCCTGTTCAATTGATGGTGTCTCTGTCTATCCCGTGATACAGGCTCTGCATAATTTCTAATTAAGTTACTTGGTTGTCTGGGACTACCAAGTCCCTGTTAAAACATTTTTCCATAGAAAGAATCTTAAGAAGCCAGGCACGATGACGCACGCCTGTAATCCCAGCAACTCAGGAGACAGAGGCAGGAGGATTGCAAGTTCGAGACCAAAGGCAGTCTGTGTAATTTAGTAAGACCCTGTCTCAAAAAGTAAAAAAAATGGGCTGAGGGTGCAGCTCAGTGGTACAGAACTTGCAAAGCGTGCAAGTGAGAGGCCCTGGGTTCCACTCCCAGTACCATAGAAAAAAACATTCTTAAGAATAGTTTTTAAAGCCACGCTTTAAAAACCATGACTCATGTCTGTCATCCCAGTGACTCAGGATGCAGAGGCAGGAGGATTGTAAGTTAGAGGCCAGAGGCAGCCTGTGTAACTGAATGAGACCCTGTCTCAAAATAAAATATAAAATAGGAGCTAGGGGTGCAGCCCAGTGGTAGAGCACTTGCCTAGTGTGTGTGAGGCCCTGATTTCAGCACCCCCACACCAGTCATTTAAAAAAAAAAGAATAGTTTTTAGATACTTTTGATAGCCAATAAGTAAGTCTATTTTATTTCACTTAAAATTAAAAACTGTTGTTGTTGTTAGGTGCAGTCAAGTAAGTATCCGACTCACAGCGACCCTCATAGGGTTTTCAATGGCTGACTGTTTCAGGAGTGCCTTGGGAATGGATTGCCAGGTCCTTCTCCCACTTTTGCAGTGCTGGGAATTGAACTCGGGACCTCAGAGACTGCAGCACAGTGCTCTACCAACTGAGCTAAATCCCAGCCCAAAATTAAAACTAGGAGAGGCTAATTTGTGGTAATGAAATCAAACCATATAGATAAAAAGAAAAAAGAAAGATTTGCTTGTCTGTGTTCCTTGGTGGTAGTCAGGTTATATGACACCTGTTTTCTGCTCAAAGCAGCAGGTCAGACACACACTCCCCTGTCCAGCTCAGACCCTCTAATTATGAGTAACTCAGCTCAGGATTGCCCCAAATCACAGCCAGTGACATCGGCCACTCTGTGAATGAATTCAGAATCGCTTGAGCTATCTTGCCTTGCTCTTTTTCTGTTAGTCCCCAAATGAGAGACAGGAAGAAGCCCCAAGTGTTTGGATGGGAATCAAGATAACTTAGTACGGACATCTCTTCCTCCTCCTGGGTCGAGGGATCGCAATTAAAATGGAAAGAGCTGCAAAATGCATGGCTACAGAAAAGCAAGGGCAAAATTCAGAACAAATCTACTACTGCTGGTGGAAAAACATGTCTGTGGATGTATGAACTACCTTCCTGGAGACCCCAAAACTGAGACTGATAATACAAATTCTGAGTAGAAGAACATGGTGGAGACAGGGCAGAAGATGTAGATGGAGGAGATATTTTTTCACTGTGTACTTTTTCACATTGTTGGATTCTGTAATCATTTGCATGTGTTACAGTTACACACAGAGGTGTTTTGTTGTGTGTGTTTTCTTTTTGTTGTTGTTGTATGTTTATTTCAGTACTAGGGGACTGAATCTAGGACCTTGTGAATATATTGCAAGTGCTCTACCACTGACCTGCAACCCCCAGCCCATTTTTTATTGTTTATCTTGCGACAGGGTCTTGCTAAATTGCCCAGGCTGCCTCTGGCTTTGAACGTGAGATCTTCCTGCGTTAATTTCCCCAGGGGCTGGGATTACAGGTGTGCGCCACTGTGCTCAACCCCACATTGAGCTTTTAAAAGAAGAGCTGCCACAGACCAGCTGCAGCCTAGGATCCAGGGGTTCCCGAAGGCAGATGACGAGTCGGCAATGGGTAACAGACACACAGCAGCTCGGAGGCAATGTGGGTCTGTTCCGTTTATTGTTCGGATAGCTCATTTTTTGTACAGTCTTTTTAGGCTTAGGTCATGCAAGGAGTAACAATATATGCAGTTTTACATATACCTGGTAGTCATACTAGCAATGGAGGATCAGGCTGACCAGAACAGCAGCCTTTACTCTTTTTCTCTAGCTGGGAACCAAGGTCTGCCATTAGATAGATAAGCACCTCCATGCTAAATTGTCAGGGAGGCTTTTGTACTGTGTTGACTCAAGGAGTTCATGCTGTTGGTAGTCATCCAAGAATTTTTTCATTGTAGGCCTCTTAGGGAGGTTTCTTAACTCCTGCTCTGAATTAGCACTGCTCACAGAGGCAGAAAATTATATATTTACATCTATTACTTATTTTTCATTAATTTTCCTAGAAACCAAAATATGAAGAAAACAGTGACCAATTCAAATTTAGGAAAAAGAAAAGACGAGTCCCCAGTTCCCTTTCCATGAAGAGACCTTTTTTTGGAGGTAGTCTTCCCCTTTTGGTGGACTTTCCCTCCGAAGGCTCAGAGGTACTCTTCCCCTTTCAGTAGACTTTCCCCTCTGATGTCCTTTTAAAGGTACCCTTCCTCATGTGGGGACTCAGTTTATACATCATGAGTGGAACAGGACCTGGCAAAGAGCCAACTAAGAGGAAGCCCTTGAGAGCCAGGTCTCAATATCTTAATGCCTCAGGATTCTGCATAGGATGGAGGACTGAGACAAATTCAGGCTCTTAGGGAAGACAGCATTGCATCCCTACAGAGGGGCTCTGGAGGCCCAGTGGGGGGAAGCAGCAGATCTGTCTTGGTCCCTCAGTCTTGCTGCTCCCTGGGGCCATGTAGGAAGGTGGCAGAGGAAGGCAGAACTCTAAGATGGGGCCCCCCAGGAGTACATGCTCTGTACAACCTCTTTCTCTTGGGGATGCAGAACCTGTGATGAGGATGGGTCATCACCACTGGGATTAGGCTTCTAATTAGGTGTCTTTGAGTTCACCAAAGGGAGACACTCTGGCTGGCCTGGAACTAATCATATGCTGTCTTTAATGGCCTAAAGCCTCAGTGGTGTCAGAAATACATGCTCCTGATGGCCCAGAAGGAAGTAAGCACCATGCCCACATGACCTACAGAGGCCTCCAGGTGAGGAAGTTTGGGTGGCATCTAATTCCTGGGTGTAGCCCAGCCAGAAGATGGCAAGAACAACACAGGACCTCGTCCTACTACTGCAATTCAGACAGCAGTTGGAATGGGCCCGATAGGGAACTCGATCTTCTGGGGGAAACTGCAGCATTTTATGCCACAATGCACCTGGATTTCTGACTGACCAACAGAAACCTTGTTTAGTTT
This sequence comes from Pedetes capensis, assembly GCA_007922755.1. Classification (NCBI taxonomy): domain Eukaryota; kingdom Metazoa; phylum Chordata; class Mammalia; order Rodentia; family Pedetidae; genus Pedetes; species Pedetes capensis. The sequence goes on from VMDO01024195.1 coordinate 20,686, forward strand.
TGTATATAATAGGACCTTTACTGTTCCTCTAAATACTTTTTTTTTTCTTGTGGTACTAGGGGTTGAACTCAGAGCCTTGCATTTGCATGTTCTGCAAGTGCTGGACCACTGAGCTGCACCCCCCCACCACCACCCATTTTTTTACTTTTTGAGACAGGGTCTCGCTAAATTACACAGACTGCCTCTGGTCTCGAACTTGCAATCCTCCTGCCTTCACCTCCTGAGATGCTAGGATTATAGGCATGTGCCACTGCTCCCGGCTCCCTCTAAATTCCTAAAAATTTATAAAAACATCCATGCCATAGTTATGATGCCATTTATGGACATTTAGAGTGGATCTTTGTTTATAAATATTTTTGGGTAATCTAATGTGTGCTGTCTTAAGCTGCAAAATGTATAGTAATTTGTTACACATCAGAAACTTCACAGAGTTGCTTTTGTTAGAGGATCTCAGCTGATTATGAGGTTCCCCAATGTATTCTGGCCTAGGAGCCTCCATTCACCCACTATGAGAACCAAGACCATGTAAGCAGGAAAGAAAAGAAAAACATTGAGGGTTACACCGTTTCTGCCTGTCATATACCCCCAAACTAAGTTCCTTGTTGAATCCTAAGTTCTTTGAATTGTACTGTCAATGTAATTTTTAGGGAAGTAAAAAAACCTTTCCTCCCTTAATATTATATTTAGGTACACTTTGTCTCTTAGTGATTCTCCATTAATTTTTAAAATCTGTGAATCACCATGGTGCACACCTATAATCTCAGCTGCTTCAGAAGTTGAGGCAGGAGAATCACAAATTCAAGGCCAGAGGCAGCCTGCACTGCTTAGCAAGACCTTGTTGCAGAATGAAAAATATAAAAGGATCTGGGGCTGCAGCTCTCTGATAGAGGATTTTCCTCGCATGCACAGACCCTTGGTTCAACCCCACAATACCACAAATCTATGAATCACGAGCATCCTAGTAAGTAATAGCATTTTGTAGTACTAATGAAGAAATCATAAAATATGCATTAATTTGTAATACAATGATTCATTCTCTCATAAAATAGAAAATACTGGTTCAGTGACATGCCTTGACCTGAACAAAGTTCTCCATCTACCCTCCATCTCTGATTCTCTGTGTTTGCTATCATTGTGCTATCAGCTAGGTACATAATTCTCGGAAGAAATTCCACCATGGCATTCTGGCCAGCACCCCACACAGAAATATCACTGTTCTTTGCTATGTGCAGTTTCAAATTTATGGCATAATTAATTGTGTATTAAAGTGATTATGGTGGTCTTGAGGTCATCTTCCTCCAACATTAATAGACTTTTGGAAAAAGTATGACTCCTCCAAAAACATGCTCCCCTTTCTAGGGTTACCAGGAGGATGCACAGGTTGAGGCTTCCCCATCCAGGCCAAAGTCTGAGCTCTCCCCAGATCCTGCCCTGTTCCTACCCCTCCCACCTCTGGTCACCTTTAACCCAGGAACCTGAATTGGGACCTATTTGACTCACTAAGAGCCAATATGGCTGCCCAAGTCCCAGTTCACTCTTCACCTACTTTACTCCTACCCCTCCCATCGAGTGATCCAAGATGGCCCCCAAATAGCCCAGCTCTTATCTGATTGGCTGCCAGAAGCCACCCAATTGGTTAAGAAAGGAAGCTCGGTGATTGGCCTGGCCTATGCCTAAGCCCACCTATCAAAACTTTTCTTCTTAAAAGTTCACTACAGAAAAAATTTTCTATCTTAAACAGAACTGGAACCCAAGGATATATAGAAAATTATTACCATAAAAAGACAAGCAAATGGAAGAGAATTCTTTGGTGGGGGGGGTAAGTCAGGGAGAGGAAGCACACAAGAGGGTAAGGGGGAACTTAATGTACAACAAAATGCATATATGGAAATGTCACAATGAAAAGCATGTCAGAATGAATCACATTAAGATGCACATTTAAAATTTCCAATAAAAAAATTTCTTTTTCAAATCCCAATTTACATAACTGCCACACCTGGCATGAGCCGCTCCCTGATTGGCTATTTCTGGGTCCACGCTCCTTTCATAGAAGCTATATAAACCATCACTAAAACTATTAGCTTCCCTTTTGTCCTTTATGCTCTTGATCCATCTCTGTTCACCTGCTCTCTGAGCCCTTTCAAACCTGACCCCCCCCTGCACCCTACTCCTGACACCTGCAACCTCCAACACCACAAGTGAAGACATCTAAGGACCACAAGCAAGGCTCTGTGTCAAGCCCAGGGCCTCTGAAGTGGTGAAGGTGCCACGCAAGACACAAAGAGCTCTCTGCTTATCTTCCCCTGCCTTGGGGAGGAGGAGAGTAGAGAAGGCAAACTGCAAGAGGCAATAGGAGACACAACATGGGACACTTCCAGCGAGTGTCATTGTGCTGCACCCCCTTTTGTTCACTTTGGTAGGTACAGCTTAATAAATTCTGTTCCTGTTTACAAGAAGTTTCCCAAAGTCCTTCTTTGGCACCACCGGCTCTTGTCTATTTCCAAGGGTCCCTGAGTACCTGTGGTGAGGCAAGCTCCATTACCCCGCCAGGCTGGAGGGAGCCCCAATACCCCTTGAATATTTTACTTAATCTGGGCATAAGTAGGAAGGTTTTCTTCCTCTTCAATTTCTTTATCTCACTAAAATTTTTAAAAATATTCTATCATCTGCTTTCTGCTCCCTCACCACTGATTTGTTCTTGTTAACGCTATCCTTGGCCTCTTCCCAAGCCAATAACTGCTCCTCTGTTCCCATCCTACTTTACTTCTCTACATCATCTACTACTGTGGACCACTCCCCTTCATTGCACCTATGATCAAACCACCATCCCTCCCTCCTGCGTGGCTTTTAGGCAGGGCTGGCTTCATGGATATGTGACTGGTGCAGGGTTCCCTGCTTGTCTCTGCTGTTGCCTTCCTCAAATTCTTAACCATTTTTGAATATGAGGTCCTGCAGATTATGTTGTTGGTCCTGTTTTAGGGGCATAATTTGGCATTTTCTTTTCTTTCTTTCTTTCTTTCTTTCTTTTTTTTTCGTTGTTGTTGTTGTTGTTGTTGTACTCGGGGTTGAACCCAGGGCCTCGCACTTGCATGCTTTGCAAGTGCTGGATCACTGAGTTGCACCTGAGCCCATTTTTTTAACTTTTTGAGACAGAGTCTCACTAAGTTATGCAGACTGCCTCTGGTCTCAAACTTACGATCCTCCTGCTTCCACCTTCTGAGCCATTGGGATTACAGGCATGTGCCACCATGCCTGGCTATAATTTGGTATTTTCTAATGGCATTCTAAATATTCTTTCTCCAGTTCCTTTTTTAGACTCCTCTCTCTCTGCATAATCCTAGGCTGGAGGTATGTGTCAGTGGACAAGCACTTGCCTACCATGTACAAGGCTCTGGATTTGATCCCAAGCACCACAAAAACAACAACAACAAAAACAACAAGAAGCAAACAAAAAACAACCTCAACCCTCACAAAAGTCTTATCTGCCTAAGTCCTAATATTACCAAGTTTCATCTTAGTAGCCTTCTTTTCTGCCTGTCCATCCTCCTATGCTCATCTCTAATAACAATTACATTGTTTTTTACTACCTCTAAGTCATTAACCCGTATTCCTATGTCTCTCACCCAGGCCTGTGACTCTATCTCCTAAAGATTTCCTCCCACTTTTTGGCAGGAGTGGGGAAGATGGCAGAAAGATAGCAGACGTCTTCTGTCCTGGAGTAGAGGGAAACCTTGATTAAGGGTTTGGAACTCACATTGAATAAATAGAAACAGTGATAGTTTAGATTGGGAGATAGAGGAAGAAGCCGGACGAACACTGAAATCAAGGATTTGGCTTCAGAGGACCTACACAGAGGACAGTAGCTGGGTCACCATTTTGCCATCATGCAGACGGTGGATAGAATCCCAGAGACTCGGAGAGGACTTTGTGCACACATCCACAGGCGCCAGACCCAATATGGAGTGCAACCTTGACCTCACACTGTCACCCCACCCACGGGACACAAACTACAAGTATTGGGTGAGTCAGTTTGATGTGGCACACGGAATTGCCACCCCTAGTGATACATGCTGAGCAGCTGGAGACACTGAGCTGTTGTAGGACCCTCACGCAAAAAAATAGGGATCAAATCCATGAGAGTGGATATGTGAGGGTGCGGGGAGTGATCACTGAGGGAACTGGGAAACTGGTGCTAGTGGTGTGCGGCCAGAGCTGAGGCATGGCTCCCTCTCTCCTGTTGTGGTGGAACAGTTGTGTAGACGTGATCTCCACAGACATACATACACCTGGCACACATACACCCAGATCCCAGACACAACAGAGACAATTCTAAGTCATCCCACTGCACTGTGGAGTAGGCTGGGGTCTACAGAGGGGACTGAGCCCCATGCAGACAGAGTGCTCCTTTTCAGTAGAGCCTAGCGGCACAATTAGTCCCAGAGCAATTTCGATCGTGATAGCTGTGCACTGACAGACCTGCTGCAGATTCCCCCTGGGTGGTTGGATATAGTCCTGCCCACTGCAGGGGGAGAACTGAGGAGCCCACAGGGGATCTAGACATCCCAAGTGGACCCACAAGTGGGCGGAAAGCCCTGCAATAAAAATCCACAATAGCAGCCATATTCCCTCCATGCTATAGGCTTTGGGGTGGAAATCTCCAATTTGGGGAATTGGCGCCTGACTACGTGGGACAGGGAGAACTCCAGGGAGGTCCCCACAGGTTCCACTGCCTCTCAAGCAATACAATAGACACAGAATATTTCATGGAACAGACTCTATGGGCACTCAGTGTCCCACTTAAACCCAGGATATTGTGGGGTTTCCCGACATATCCACTCAATAGAGGGAACATACACAAAAGTCTTATACACTAAGGCAAACTGCTTCTGTGGATTGTGTGAAAACATTGCCACCCTGAGTTCTGTAGGGAGCATTGCATCCTGCAGTGTTCACTTCATCCGGTGGAACTCTGTGTCCACAGTTCAGATTATACTTGTAAGAACATACAAGTGTCTTTTTTTTTTTCCATACTGGGCTTTGAACCCAGGGTCTTGCGCCTGCATGCTTTGTAAGTGCTGGACTGCTACACTGCACCCCCAGCCCATATTTGTTACTTTTTGAGACAAGGTCTCTCTAAGTTACGCAGACTGCCTCTGATCTTGGGCTTGCGATCCTCCTGCCTCTGCCTCCTAAGCCACTGGAATTGCAGGCATGCACCACCACGCCTGGCTATAAGTGTTTTTATGTGTGTGTGGGAGTGTGTATGCATGAGATTTTTTTCTTTCCTATGTTTCTTCTTCTTTCTTTCTATCTTTTTTCTTTATTCTCTTCCCTTTTGCTATTCTCCTCCTCTTTTTCTTATGCTATATATTTGGTTTTTTAGTTAATTATTTTACCTTTAAGTTTTAGCCTTAATTTAAATTTTGACTGTAATTTCTATTAGCCTCTGTCCTCTACCTCTTCTTTCCCCCTCTTCTGTCACCAGATCCCTCCTTTCTCACCCCACAGAAGAGAAACCGAATCTATCACCTACCTAGCCCCTAGCCCCTTTGGAGTTGGGCTGGTGAACTAGAGTAAGAGCCACACAGACCAAAAAGCCAAGGAACTATGAAGCTTACAAGCTCAAATAAGCACCAGAGGTTCAGTACCACATAATCTCAAAGGAATAACAGAAGAAGTTCTGCACACTCAGAAGAGATGAATTCTATTTCCCAGACCATATTATGGGCAAACAAAGTAAACCTACAAAAAACACAAAGGGGCATTATGGATCTGAATGCCCCACAGACCAAAGGCCCCCAACAAATAACTCCAAAGAATCTCAACTCTTAGAGATCTCTGGATTGGAATTCAGAGTTATGGTTATAAACATGCTAAGAGAAATTAAAACGAATATTACCAGCATCCTTGAAATCTTGAAAAGAAGGCATCTCACTTGGAGTCCCTTCTATCCTCCCAGCTAGAAATGATAAGGAAAAATCAAGCAACACTCATTGAAATGCAAATGAATATAGCTGAATTGAATTCAGCTAAAGAATCCTTTTCATTGAGACTGGATGAATTTGAGCTGAGGATTTCCAATTCCAAAGATGCCATAAATGAACTTAAATACAAACAGTCAGAAATGGAATCAATGATAAAGGTATTTTAAAAAGATTTCCAGGAGAAGTCAGATAGAATGAAAAAATGAAACAAGAATTCAGGGCATCCCTGAAGGAGAAGAAAGATCCACTGGAGGCCTTCAAAATCTAGTATACGATATCCTCAAGGAAAACTTCCCAAAGATAATACAGGTTATGGATACATACACAACTGAAACATTCAGGACTCCTTCAAAAGCTGATGTAAATTGGCCATCCCCGAGATATATAATTGCTTGAATGCTGTCACTAGAAACAAGGGAAGCTACACTGCAAGCAGCAAGGCAGAAACCCCTTATTACTTGTAAAGCAAAACCTATTAAAATTACTGCAGAATTCTCCACATCAACATTGAAAGCTAGAAAAGAATGGTCACAGGTGGTTCACATCCTAAAAAAAAAACAACCTCCAACCAAGATTAATATATCCAGCAAAATTATCTTTGAAAATACAAGAGGCATATAAAACATTTAATGATGTTGATGCATTTAAATGATATGCAATCACCAAACCAGCCCTGGAGAGGATTGTAAATCAATTACCACATCCAGGAGAGATAAGACAACCCTATATAGGAAACCAAAGAACTGATTAGCTGAAATGAGTACAACCCAAGAAAAGACCAAAGCAAACATGATTAATAAACCAGTAATAGGTAACGATTGGATATATAACAATAAATGCTACTCAATAATCACTATTAACACAAATGGTCTTAACTCACCAATTAAGAGACAGAGACTGGTTAATTGGATAAAAAAAAAATCCATCAATATGTGGTATTCAAGAAACTCATCTAACTCACAAGGACTGTAATAAACTGAGAGTTACGGGCTGGAAAAATGTATGCCAGGCAGGGGGGAAAAAAAAAAAGCAGGGGTTGCAATTCTAATTTCAGATAGATTAAATTTCATTCCAAAACTAATTAGAAGAGACAAAGAAGGACACTACATTTTAATAAAAGGAACAATCCATCAGGAACAAATAACACTCCTAAATATTTATTTCCCAAACACAGGGGCACCTAGCTTTATAAGACAAACTTTATGGAATATAAAGAACTTTATTGGACCAGAAGCAATAATAATGGGAGACTTCAGTACCCCACTTTTATCAAGAGATAGGTCATCAAAATGAAAAATCAACAGAGAAACATCAAATCTAATCTCCATCCTAAACCACTTGGATCTCACAGATATATACAGAATATTTCATCTATACAATGAGGAATACACATTTTCTAAGATAGATCATATGCAAGTCCCTAAGAACTCCCTCAACAAATACAAAAAAGTAGAAATTATCTCCTGTTCCTCATCAGATCATAATGGGATAAAACTGGAGCTCAAGAGCAAGAATAATTCCAGAAACTTTACAAACTCATGGAGACTGAGTAATACACTGCTGAATGACCAATGGGTTGTTGATGAAATCAAAATGGAATTTTAAAAATTCCTGCAATCAAATGATGATGAAAACACATCGTACCAAAACATATGGGATACATCAAAGGCAGTTTTAAGAGGGGAATTTATAGCATTAAGAGCCTTCATCAATAAAGTAAAGAAGAGCCAAATAAATGACCTAATGATGCATCTTAAGACACTAGAGATCCAACAACAAATCAATCCTAAAAGGAACACCCAAAAGGAAATTACAAAAATAAAGGGAGAAATAGCTCAATTAGAATCTAAAGAGATAATTCAAAAAATTAATAAGACTAAGAGCTGGTTCTTTGAAAAAATTAATAAAATAGACACTCCTCTGGCCAACCTCATCAAAAAGAAAAAGGAAAAATCTAACATAGTACGGATTACGAAACACAATGAGTCCATAACCACCGACTTTAACAAAATACAGAAAATCATCAGGGATTACTTCAAGAGACTGTATTCCCAAAAACATGAAAATGAAGAAGATATGGACAAATTTATTAACACGTATGACCTACCAAAGCTAACCCCAGAAGACGTAACTGACCTAAACAAGCCCATTACATATGCAGAAATAGAAAAGGTAATAAAAAGTCTCCCAACAAAGAAGAGCCCAAGTCCTGATGGATTCACAGCAGAATTTTACCAAACTTTTAAAGAAGATATAATACCTGTCTTCCTCAAATTATTCCAAAGAATAGAAAAGGAGGGAACACTCCCAAATTCATTTTATGAAGCTACCATCACCCTGATACCTAAACCAGGAAAAGATTCATCTAAGATAGAGAATTATAGACCCATCTCCCTTATGAATCTAGATGCAAAAATATTTAATAAAGTCCTGGCAAAAAGAATCCAGCAGCATATGAAAAAGATTATTCACCATGACCAAGTGGATTTATACCAGTTGCAAGGCTGGTTCAACATACAAAAATCAATTAATGTAATCCAACATATCAAGAAACTGGCAAACAAAAACCACACGATCATCTCAATTGATGCTCAAAAGGCCTTTGACAAAGTGCAATACCTTTTCATGGTAAAAACACTGGAGAAGATAGGTATAACAGGCAAATACCTTAATATCATAAAAGCCATTTATGACAAACCTACAGCCAACATTATATTAAATGGAGAAAAACTAAAACCATTTCCTCTTAGAACTGGAACAAGACAAGGATGTCCTCTCTCTCTTATTCTACTTAACATAGTAACTGAAGTCCTTGCCAGGGCAATCAGAGAAAGAAATCAAAGGGATACAGATTGGCAATGAAGAGGTCAAATTATCCTTATTTGCAAATGATATGATCCTATAACTGAAAGACCCCAAAACCTCAACCAGAAAACTTCTAGAATTAACTAACTCCTTCAGCAAAGTTGCAGGTTATAGAATCAACACATAAAAATCAAGAACTTTTCTTTACATCAACTACACACAGGAAGAGAAGGAAATTTCAGAAAAAAATACCTTTCACGATAGCCCACCAGAAAATTAAATACCTTGGAATCAATATAACCAAAAACCCTTCAGATCTCTACAAGGAAAATTTCAAAACATTAAAGAAAGAAATAGCAGAGGACACTGAAAAATGGAAAGACCTCCCCTGCTCCTGGATAGGGACAATTAATATAGTAAAAATGGCTATCCTACCAAAAGCAATCTATAGATTTAATGCAAACCCATTAAAATTCCACTGACTGACTTTACAGAAATAGAAAAAATGATCCAAGAATTCATATGGAACCACAAAAGACCACGTATAGCCCAAACACTCTTAAGCTGCAAAACAAACACAGGTGGAATCACAATTCCTGACTTCAAGGTATACTACAGGGCAGTGGTTGCAAAAACAGCTTGGTACTGGCACAAAAATAGGCCTGAAGACATCTGGAATAGAATAGAAGACCCAGATATACCTCAACACACCTATAGCCACCTGA
>VMDO01024196.1:0-30197 GCA_007922755.1 Pedetes capensis
CCATTTAATGTGAAGTTGCGTGCTGACCCAGTTGTAAGGATTTTTGTTTTGTTGATGTTTAGTCATAACCCATATTGAAGGCTATGATCTTTGATCTTCATCAGTAAATGTTTTAAATCCTCTTCATTTTCAGCAAGCAAAGTGGTGTCATCTGCATAACGCAGGTTGTTAATGAGTCTTCCTCCAATCTTGATGCCACATTCTTCCTCATAAAGTCCAGCCTCTCGGATTATTTGCTCAGCGTATAAGTTGAAGAGAGAGGGTGAAAGTATATAGCCCTGACGCACACCTCTCTCAACTTTAAACCACTCAGTGTTTCCTTGTTCTATTCGAACAACTGCCTCCTGGTTATATATGACATAAAATATAAGTATACATAGTTTTGCTAACAAGTGACAATTTGCTCTTGACAAATATCTGTGCCTCTGAAATATTCATGTAGAATTGTCTAATCAAACAGTTGTGTTCCACCACTTCTTTTTAGCCTTTTTTGTATGTGTGTGCGATAGGGTCTTCCTAAGTAGCCCAGACTGGCCTCAAACTTGTGATCCTCCTGCCTCAGCTTCCTGAGCACTGGGATTACAGGTGTACAACCCACACCTGGCTTGGCCAGTCTTTAGAACGGCTTTGAATTCCCCCTTACCTTCCTTGACAGGTGTCTACGTAAACACCACTAGACAAGGTCTGTGGAGTTACGCAGCCACGTCAGTGGCACCGCCCCTCGTGGTTTAACATTTACTGTTGTCTCACTGGCTGGAGGAGACTGGCTTTATCTGTGCAGTGGCCCAAGCAAAGCCGTTGCCTGGCCTTGTGCTCACGTGGACAGCTGGCCCCTGGCTGGGCGTGCTCATGAGGACCAGGGCATGGTGTTTTCTTCCTCGAGGTCTCGGGTGTGGAGACTGCAGGGTGGACCCAGTGCCTCCACGAGCGAGCCCGGCGTGAGAGCCACTGCATACTTACTGCTCATCTGCAGTTCCTCCTCACTTGCTCTTGAGCCAGTGGGGTTGTACGTGAGGTCTGTGGGGCCATGGCAGGTGCCTAGCATGGTGTGGATGGTCCTGTGGGCAGGGCGGGTGGCACCACAGGATGCACTCCCCGTGGGCCCTGCCTCGAGTCTCCTACTGTGCTTGCGTCTGAGTTACCTGGAGCCCTCATAGCCAGCACCCTACCCCTTCTCAGAGCGTGGGGTCCCTTGGTGCCTGTTGCTACTATGTCCAGAACTGCCACAGAAATCCATAGTCACTTAAGGACGTGGGCTCCTGCCATGCGGAAGCCCTTCTCCTGCTGCTTCGGGAACACTGGAAACCAGAAGGCTGGTTTGCAATCTGCAAGGTGTTGGCACCTTTAAGAGATTTTTTGTTTTCTCTTTTATATTGAATTAACACACTCGCCATCACTACTGCGACGTATTTTAGATCCTCAGAACATGTTCATCTGAGAAAAATGTACAGCCTTTGACCACATTGTATTTTTACTCTAGGAAATACCATGCCTACATTTTGTTGTTGTTGTTCTTTTTTTTTTAGTCAGGATAACAGTTTTTACAGAGACATTTCAGTGTTAAATAATACTTAATAGTTGATTTATCTAACGTTTTAGGTTGAATTCCAATATTATGTGGTGCATTTCTTATTTAATCTGTAAATTCCTTATGTGAAAGGAATTCTCATCTAGGGAAACACCAGATGGTATCCTTAGGGTCATAAATAATGGTCCTGCTTATGAAAGAGCAAGTTGTTTGTGAGATTTTAGTGTCCTTAAGAGGCAGACAGAGACAAAGGGAGAGAGCAATATAAAGTCCAAGTTCTCACATCGTCTTTTTCTGGAGAGGTAGAATTCCCAGATTGACACCGAAGTCATTTCATAAAGCCCTACATAAATATGGGGGATGAAGCAAGAGATGGATATCATGGGATTTTGTGTATAGTCAGAAAGATAATTTCTTAAATACATAACAATTTTTAGAATTGTGCCTATGTTGGAATTATGATGTCTTATAATAAATATGCCTACAGCTATAGCCCTGTGGCATCCGATCCCATCAGATCTCAGAAGCTAAACAGGGTCAGGCCTGGTTAGTACTCGGATGGGAGACTGTCTGGGAACACCAGGTACTGTAGGCTTGGGAGATGGACCCAGCAACCCACTCCCAAAAATCAATACGCCATTGAAAACCCTATGAACAGCAGAGAAGCACTGACAATAGTGTTTTGCCTATTGTATATAGGGTCGCCATGAGTAGGATACAGATGCGAGGGCACCTAACAACAACAACATACTAAATATAGAAGTGACATATTTTACTATTTAAAGAAAAACCTAGATCCACTGCAAGACAGCAATGAAGTGAATATTAAATATTATTAATTTTAAAAAATTAATATTTAAAAAAATTAAATCACCTAAATCGTTTGTGGCAGGCTGGGATTTAGCTCAGTTGGTAGAGCGCTGTGCTGCAGTCTCTGAGGACCCAAATTCAATTCCCAGCACCACAAAAATGGGAGAAGGACCTGGCAATCCACTCCCAAGGCAATCCCGAAATAGCCATTGAAAACCCTATGAGGGTCGCTATGAGTCAGATACCGACTGAACAGCACCTAATAACAACAACAACAACAAATCCTTTGTAGTAGAATAATGAGAGAAAGTGTTTTAAGGCCTTTGTTTATTTCTACAGGAAGAGAGCAGTTTGGGGAATGGGGAAGGGACCCTTATACTATTCAAATAATATACGTATTGTTGAAGTTGTCTCATTCCCGGTGTTTCTCCTTGGTTGTCCCTAGCTGTGGGTCTGGCTGCCTGCCAGGAACCGGCCCTCCCCAGCAACGGCATCAAAATCGGCGACCGGTACATGGTGAACGACGTGCTCTCCTTCCAGTGCGAGCCCGGGTACACCTTGCAGGTATCGCTGTTCAAATTCTTTGTGACAAAGTTCAGCACAGTGATGCTTGGACAGCTCACTGGAAGCTCAAGGCCTGGCTTGTACCCAAAGGTCTGATTTGGTTTGTCCCAAGTGATTTGTGGATCAAACTAATGAAATCATACATGCTGATGATCAGTCATCCTTTTTAATGGTTTCTGAATGATAAAGGCCTGCAGCTGTACCACTGTGGTGTCTGATCCTGTCAGATCTCAGAAGCTAAGCAGGATGGGGCCTGGTTAGTCCTTGGATGGGAGACCACCTGGGAACACCAGGTGCTGTAGTCTTGGGAGATGGACCTGGCAACCCACTCCCAAAACAATCAGCCATTGAAAACCCTATGAATAGCAAAGAAGCACTGACATTAGTGTTTTGCCTGTTCTATATAAGGTCACTATGAGTCGGACACCGACTCAAGGGTACCTAACAACAACGAATGATAAAGCACTCTATCAAAGTTGAGCATATTATTTTAAAAGATTATTTTATTTCAAAGTGCAGGTTCTTCTAATACCTATGCAGAGAAAGTTCTAAGGAGCAAAATAGTGCCTTTAAAAGAACATCTTGGCTCCCAGTTTTTGGATCTGCTTGGAGTCATTTGCTGATCCCATTTTGAAGTGTGTTTACATGATTGAGGTCAATAAAGCACCACTGGAGACTGATTATTCTGGGCAAAGAAGGCAGTCGATAAATTTAAATAATATTTTTAAGAAATACAAAGTATTAACTAGAAGTTTTACTAAAACTTCTTATAGTTTTTATATAAAGTTATATAAAAGTTTTATTATTTTTTAAACAGATACATAACACAAGTAATTATTTTTCTGTTATATATTTTCTGTTTTAGCCATGGGTAAGCTTATCCCCCAAACAGGATTTATCACTTTTCATACTTCTTTCACAATTCCTCCTGCCCACCATAAAAATTGATCCTCTGGCTGGGTGCTGTGGCATACACCTACGATCCAGCAACTCAGGAGCTGAGGCAGGAAGGACACATATTTGAGGCCAGAGGCAGCCTAGGTGACTTCACAAGACCCTATCTTAAAATAAGTAACTGAAAAGGGCCTAAGGGAACAGCTCAGTGGTACTGCACATGCCTAGCATGTGAGAGGCCCTGGAATCAACCCCCAGAACTGCAAATCACCGTCCAGACCTGGGTATTCCAAGTCCAAGAAAAATGGCTCAACCTGTTAATGTTTCTGTTCTTTATTTAGTTCAAATTATAGAATACTTTTTGCTGTACATTTATTATAACACTGAAGCTGATAGCTTTTCAAGGTCAGTTCTTTTAGCTGTGTTCTGGCTGACTTCAAATAGCAGCTTGAGTGAATACCAGGAGACAAGAGAGCAAAGAAATGATGCCGCCTCACAGAATTCAGCTTCAGCAGGTGGTTGGGGTGAATATCTTGTAGACTGCCTCAAGGCGCAGCAGGCAAATACCAAACACTGATGGAGTGGGGAACTGAGAACCTCCTGCCAAGACCTTGCGTTAGTCCCTATCAGCCCCAGGACTTGAGTACCCCGAGATGTGAATTCTAAGCTTGGAGGAAATGCCTGCAAAATTCCACATATTGCAGTAAATGGAAACTTGTATTGTTATTGTTATCAGTAAATGTTGTTCTTAGGTGCTGTTGAGTCTGTGTCTGACTCATAGCGACACTATGTATACAATAGATAAAACACTATTGTCAGTGCTTGCCTGCTATTCATAGGGTTTTCAATGGCAGATTGTTTTGGGGGAGTGTTCTTTGGGGTCCTTCTTCTGAGCCTATAGCACCTGCTATTGCCAAGTGGTCTCCTATCAGAGTACTAACCAGGCCCAACCCTGCTTAGCTTCCGAGATCTGAAGGGATCAGGTGCCAGGCTATAATTAAATAGCCCTGCATACAGTCAGCGCCATAAAGCAAGCCTGCAGCTCCCAGCCTGGAGCTTTCGTCAGGTGCCACACTCATCCTTTTGGGTCTGCACACACGTGGGCCTTTGAAGTCAAGTCTCTGCAAAGGCGATGAGGACGCTTTGCTGGAGTTCTGCAATCGAAACGAGGGTTTCCCCAGGCACAGTGAGGCTCCTCGGAGGGTCCTCTGAGAAGAGCCTTGTTGCCTTCACATGTAACAATGGGAAGAATTCTGTGTCCTCTCTTGTAGGTTTCACCTAGAAAGACACCTTGGTCTACACAGACATGCCATTTTTATGTCTCTTTTTTCTAGCGAGCGTTGTCACTGACTGATACCATGTAGACAGGAACTCTCTCTTCTGCCCCAGTTTCCCACTTCAATATTAGGTCTTCCTGTCTGGTGTTCACCTTCTTTCTGCTTGGTGAAGGCATGATTTCACTGTTTCTGTTGTCATCGTTTTTAAAAGGATATTTTAAGGCCCTTGGAGAATCAAAGTCTCCTTTAGTACAGGGATTTCTCTATTGTATGGATTAATACGGGCTGGGATTTAGCTCAGTTGGTAGAGCGCTGCTCTGTAGTCTCTGAGGCCCTGAGTTTGATTCCCAGCACCACAAAATGGGAGAAGGACGTGGCAACCCACTCATGAGGCAATCCCGAAACAGTCAGCCATTGAAAACCCTATAAGGGTCGCTATGAGTCGGATTCGACTCGACGGCACCTAATAATAACAACAACATGGATTAATATGCTCCTTAGACTTATGTCCCATGGACACACACCCAGTCCTGTTTTGGCTGTTTTTCAAATGCAAACTACACTATTGTTTTCATTAAAAACAGTATGGGGCTGGTTTTTGTCACTCACATGAGCAAAAATGGATTCTGATGATTTTAAAGTGCTAACAATCATTTCACCAATACATGAATGTATCTGGAGTGACAGTAGGAATAAATTACACGTTATTCATGGAGCATGTTGCTCCTTGCTAGTTCTCACACATATATACCCAGTGATATTCATAGCCATGGAGCAAAGGTGTCTCCATACTGCGTGCTATGAGAAAACGTTGAATTTCTGAATGATTTATGGTTTCGATCCCATATAGGTTTGCTCTAGTGTTCTTTTAAAATGAAAAATAAAATTGTTCTTTTGGTTAAAGCTTGGAAATAAATATATAGAATCCTGTCTTTTTTTGATCCATCATAAAAGGTTCAGTTGGAGTCAGGCATCTGAGCTGTTTATACTAAAGTCGATAGCAGAATATGACCTAGCATGGTAATAAATGACTCTTTTATTGGTAGTCTTCAATAAATATCTTTAAAAGCTTTAGCAATTTATGTTTATCCATATTTCAGGAAGAACTTTATTAAAGGTTACTTAGTGGATCACAGAATGAATAAACACAGAGTGTGAACCTTAGCAGCAAAAGTATTGCCCCGAATGTCTTTTTCAGGTGGGCATGGTGGCCCACGCTTCCAATACCAGCATGTGGGTGGCTGAGGTGGGAGAACCAAGAGCTGGTGGCCAGCCTGGTTATGTCCTGGGACCTTGTCTCAAAGAGCCAAACAAAATGAACACTAACAATATTTTCTTGCTTTACTGAAGCTACTGTTTGAACTATCAGAAAAGATGATATAATTAGTTTTGTGGCAGATGAATTGGGTTTCTGGTTTAGGGAAATAACCGGCCTGCTGTTTTTAACTACATTGGTACAAATTCTTGTCCAATGAGTTCTCAGTGTGGCTGGAATTACTTAACATGAATTAAAGATTGTTTTTTTCCATCACCTCTATACCACTTGTGGGATGGGATTTAGCTCAGTTGGTAGAGCGCTGCGCTGCAGTCTCTGAGGTCCTGAGTTCAATTCCCAGCACCACAAAAATGGGAGAAGGACCTGGCAATCCACTCCCAAGGCAATCCCGAAACAGCCATTGAAAACCCTGTGAGGGTCGCTATGCATCGGATACCAACTTGACAGCACCTAACAACAACTATAACACTTTAAGTGGTAAATGGAAATTCATGAAAAAAGTAAGCATGGCAGATAAGGTCACTGAGTGACAAGCAGTAAGAATAACACTTTGCACAGAGAGCCCGTCTACCACCTCCCCTGCAGCTGGGGGAGGTTCAGCCTGAGAAATCCCAGTGTGAACATCTGCTCTTCAACCTTTAGGAGAAGATGAATAGGTTTTTAAAAGCGGAAAGTGGAAAACTTCACCTCTTTAGGGACCGGTGAGATTTCCAGTTGACAGGTATAAATTCCGTCACAGACATGGTAAGTAAACAGCTTTTGAGGCTGCCGGTACTGAAATTAATGAACACTGAGCCTTCTTTCCTCGGAGGACGGGAGAGCTGACCCACTGTGGCCGTGCAGCTCATAACCCTGCACGGCCAGGAGAGTTTCCTTTTCATAAGCAGATAGTGCATTGCTGGCATGTTGCCCTGCCAGCCGACACGTAGTCTTTCCTAGTCATCACAGACCAAAAGTTATGAAGTCTGATGACAAAATGAAAAGACATATTTTGCCCAATTCATTACTTAGAAAGTTCAATATATGTGCTTCATTAATGATCATTGTTGTTGTTGTTAGGTGCCATCGAGTCATTTCCAACTCATAGCGACCCTCATAGGGTTTTCAATGGCTATTTCGGGATTGCCTTGGGAGTGGGTTGACACATCCTTCTCCCATTTTTGCAGTGCTGGGAATTGAACTTGGGACCTCAGAGACTGCAGAGCAGTGCTCTACCAACTGAGCTAAATCCCAGCCCTTAATGATCGTTGTTATTGTTGTTGTTAGGTGCCCTTGAGTCGGTAGCCGACTCATAGAGACCCTCAAAGGGTTTTCAATGGCTGACTGTTTTGGCATTGCCTTGGGAGTAGATTGCCAGATCCTTCTCCCATTTTTGAGGTGCTGGGAATTGAACTTGGGACCTCAGAGACTGCAGTGAGGCGCTCTACCAACTGAGCTAAATCCCGGCCCTAATGATCATTAGTAGATATATATTTTGTGATCTCTGATTTGTTATATTTGTGATGAGAAGGAAGAGGAACAGAGTACAGGTGTTCCTGCAGATGTTCTATCCTCGAGTACTCCATTGTCATGATAGTGACTTTTATTCCATCTTCTTTTAAACAGGGTCGGTCTCACATCTCCTGTATGCCAGGGACTGTTCGTCGCTGGAACTACCCGTCTCCCCTGTGCATAGGTGAGGGACTCCCTTTGAACTGTACTGAGTGCCCGGGATCTGGTTATCATCTGATAACCTCCCACATGCCTTAGAAAACATTTCTTATGCAGGGCATGGTGGCACACACCTGTAATCCCAGCAGCTGGGTGGGTGGAGGCGGGAGGATTGCAAGTTCGAGACCAGAGACAGACTGTGTAACTTAGTGAGACCCTGTCTCAAAAAGTAAAAAATGGGCTGGGGGTGCAGCTCAGTGGTCCAGCACTTGCAGAGCATGCAGGCGCGAGGCCCTGGGTTCAAGAACCAGTACCAAAAAAAAAAAAAAAAGAAAGAAAGAAAAAGAAAAAGAAAACGTTTCTTGTGTGCTGGTCACATGATAGCACAGTGGCGGTGTAACAAGAACTCACTGCGACTTCCCCAGGGGGTGCAGTAGCTCAGCCTTTTCTGGGCTTTGGTGAGGCTGCACAGAGGAAGCTGCAAGACGCCCAGCTCAAGCCTAGTGCCACAGGTCACGCCCGCGATCCCAGCGGCTTGGGAGGCTGAGGCAGGAGCATCACAGGGTCAGCGCCACAGGTCACGCCTGCGATCCCAGCAGCTTGGGAGGCTGAGGCAGGAGCATCACAGGGTCAGCGCCACAGGTCGCCTGTGCGACACAGTGTTTCCCTGCCTCAAAAAAAAAAAAAAAACCATAAAAAGGGGTTGGGGGTAGAGCTCAGGGGTGGAGCGCTTGCCTGGCATGTGTGGGGCCCTCAGTGCAACCCCCTCTACTGCACAATGATAATTGTTGTTGTTCTTGTTAGGTGCTATAGAGTCGGTATCCGACTCATAGCGACCCTCTGTACAACAGGGGAAACACTATTGTCAGTGCTTCTCTGCTGTTCATAGGGTTTTCAATGGCGGATTGATTTTGGGGAGGGGGTTGCCAGGTCCTTCTCCCACGCCTACAGCACCTGGTGTTCCAAGGCGGTCTCCCATCCAAGGACTAATGAGGCCCGACCCTGTTTAGCTTCCAAGATCTGACATGATCAGATGCCACAGGGCTACCGCTGCAGGCTGCAAGATGATAATAACAAATTTAAAAAAAGATTGCAACTCCAGGCATCAGCAAACTGAATTTGTGTCAGAAAGCAAGTTTATTGATTGATGGGAAGGAAGAATGAATAGCTCTGAACGACTGAGCTGTTTTCTATGTGGGCTTTCAGCCTCAGGAAAAGCAGGTTTTCAGAAACCAAATTCCAAATTCCAGTAAGTGATTGATTTGCAGTGAGAGTGCTTGGATTTCCTGTCAGAAGCACCCAGTGCGCGCCCCGTGTAGACCTGCTCGTCAGTGCCAGAGAATTGGCATCTTCAGCCAAACTCCCCACTCCCTGGATCTGAGGAGGACGCCTGCGCCCACGCAGACACAGAGTCAGCTGCAGTGCGTCAGTGATCCTGGGCATCCCGCCCCTGGCTAGAGGGATTGGGGTCAGCTCCGCATGGCCTGAAATGCTGCACCCAGCTCCCATCCCGTCGCCTGGCCTGCTTGTCCTCGCCGGGCCCCAGAGACGACTGCTCCTGGTTCAGGAACCCGCTCGCCCGGCCTCCTCCAGGGCCCCCGCATGCCTGCCATCCACGACCGTGGCAAAAAGGAACCCCAGCGACCCTGACCCCGCCCTTACGTAAAGGGTGTGCACTTTGTTCATCATTCACCTTTAAAATTACTTTCTATTTTTCATGACTTACCCCATCACAGTATTGGGGTATAGGCACTCTCTTCAGTCTTGGGGGGAGGTGTCCCCTGGCCTTACCTCTACAGTGCAGCTGTGAGTAGTCATCCTCCCTGAGCCACCACCCCATGTGCAGGTGACCAGCCTCTGTAACCCCCACCCGACAGCCCCAGGGACTTTGACAACAGTGCCTGGCCCCTCTCACCACTGTGTTTCCTGCACCCAGAGACGTTCCCGAATTCTAGTTCTCAAACAACCAGGATATGAATGAGTCTCTGACAGCCCGCATCTCTGTGCCTGACGCTGTCCCCCTTAGATGACATCTTCCTAGTCCCTCAGTGTCCTCTGACGCTCAGCACAGCCATGGACACCGTCAGAACCCCTGACCTCCAGATTATACCCCAACAGCCCCATCTTACTAAGTGGTGTTTCAGAGGAAGAGGGCCAACTCCGTGCTGACGGATACAGGCAACCTTAAGACTGCTGGCCTCTGAGCTAGTCACACACTGCCTCGGTTCACTTTGCTGGGGACGAGGATAGCAAAGTGTGTTGGTCCCCAAAGGTAAAGCAGGGTAATTACTCTCTGTTGCACATTCTTCTGACACCTAATTTCCCCACATCTCAAAGAGTCTTAGCTATTAAATGATGTTGAGCAATACACAATCTAACTGCCTTGAATGGGATTGTGAACTAAACCTGTGAAGGAAAGAGAACTTCGGTCTTGATGGTTTCCTTTAGGAAACAATGCATGGCCACATGCACCAGATCATATTTGTTCATGAGTAAATAATATTCTTCGTGGCATTATCTCACATTGCAAATTATTTCTTGAGAAAAATAAATTTCTCCATTGACATGCCACCTACACACATGAAGTTATTTGTATGGACATCTAAGATCCCAACCCCAAAATTTAGAAGGCAAAACAGAAGAGTGTGAAGAGAACTGACTGTTGCTTATGCAGAACATCGCTCTGCCTGTTTATTTTTGCAAAAAGCACTTTTCCTCAAACACGGGAACTTCAACACTTCAAACTTTGACGTGAAATCAATTCCCAGCAGGCATTCAATGAAACTAGATGCCACTATGGTTGCTCTACATGATGTAGGGAAATGTTTTATTTGAATAGTTTACTTACATTAGCAAAATGTAATTCACTTTTATATTTCCTTTAATGTATGGTGTACATAAACAAATGTGGAAGGTATGTGAACTCCTGCAGTTTTTGACAAAGGTGTGGAGAAAGATTCTTCACTGCAAAAATTCACACATGCGCCACAATAAGCCTCAGAGACTGAGGCGAGAGATGGAAGGGCTTTGAAGGTCTTCGCTTTACATCAGTCCGAGCAGAGGAATGCTGGGAGGCAAGCCTGTGAAGAGAGAATGCTTCGCTTATCAGCTCCTGGAAACCGCACCTCCCAATTCTTTATAATCACAGCACTAATGAAGACAAGGGGCTGGGATTTAGCTCAGTTGATAGAGCGCCACTCTTCAGTCTTTGAGATCCCGAGTTTGATTCCCAGCACCGCAAAAATGGGAGAAGGACCTGGCAATCCACTCCCAAAGCAATCCCGAAACAGTCAGCCATTGAAAACCTTATAAGGGTCACTATGAGTCGGACACAACTCGATGGCACCTAACAACAACAACAACAACAAAGACAAGGTTATTTAAGCCACTTCTCCAGAGATTCCTGAGTGCTTAATCAAACCTAGGCTGAACATCACAGCAAGCCCCAAAGAGACCAGGCAGCCATTCATAGCAGGGTAGGCTGGCCTGGAGACCTCTCATACCCTGGGTCTTCAGCAGGGCATGGCTAGTGCCCTTGAGTAAAGATGCATCGACTCATATCAGAACATCGAGATGTATAAATCCAGGATAATGAGGCCCTTGGATTTCTGTAAAAATAAACCCAAGTCCTTCAGGAGCGGGAGAAGGACCTGGCAACCCACTCCTAATCAATTTACCATTGAAAACCCTATGAACAGCAGAGAAGCAGTGGCAGCAGTGTTCCACCTGTTGTACATAGGGTTGCTATGAGTCAGATACCGACTTGACGGCACCTAACAACAACAACCCTCAGAAGCATCTCTTTACCAAGGGCCCTTGACACGTGCTGTGCTGCTACATCAAGGGAAGGGGCTGCCGTGGGAGGAGGCTGTGAGCAGGAGGCAGGGAGCAGAAGGCAGGGGCCCACAGAGCTAAGAGGGAAGTCTCGGGAAGCGGCTGGAGGGCCACATTGCCATTGACCTGGCGCTGCCCACTGACAGAGGGCAGGCCCCGCGACGGAGCTCTCAGGGGACCACAAGCAGGCTGCACTCACCCCTCAGAGCTCCGCGTTAAGCGCACCTGTTGGCTCTCAGTTTTCTAGAGGATGATGTGTTATGACTGAGTTCCAAAGTCATTCAGAAATTACGTTCTGTTTAGCGGGCCCTGTGCCCAGGGTCTCGGCCCACCCACCACAGCCCGTTACACTATTGCACGGCCTGTGCAGCGTAGACATCTGTGTTGAGGGTGACATTACCACTCAGGCTCCGGGGCAGCGTCTCTCACGCAGGCCGTGCGGTGCCCAGCCAGAAGTACACACAAGTGTGTGTGCTGCGGGATTTCCGATCCCTCCCTCCCTCCTTCCCTTCCTTCCTTCATCCCTGCCTCCCTTTCTCCTTCCTTCCCTCCCTCCCTCCTCCCTTTCCTTCCTTTCTTCCTCCCTCCCTTCCTTCATCCGTCCCTCCCTTTCTCCTTCCCTCCCTTCCTCCTCCCCTTCCTTCCTTTCTTCCTCCCTCCCTTTCTCCTTCCCTCCCTTCCTCCCTCCCTCCTTCCCTTCCTTCCTTCATCCCTCCCTCCCTTTTTCCTTCCTTCCCTCCCTCCCTCCCTCTTTCCCTTCCTTCCTTTCTTCCTCCCTCCCTTCCTTCATCAGGCTCAAAATCGGACAGGCCTCTGTGGAAGCGTCCCCTTCATCTGACCCTTGTCTTCCTGGTTTTGTTGTCCACGTGCCCCGATGGACACCGTTTTCCTACCTTGTTGGTAAACGTCCTCACCACAGGCCTTCAGGGCTCTCTGGGAGAGGTTTGCAGAAACATGTTGCACAGCGAGGAGGACATAGTCAGGATCCTGCGGCCATCTAGGAGCAGCACCGTCATTGTTCATTCAGAATACGAGAAACCACCAGCCTCCAAGGTCACAGGCAGCCACACGCTAGCGCCTTGGGCGCCAGCCTCCTGGCAGGCAGGTCCATTATAAAATCACCTGAGCTTCTTTACCGCAAATCTCCCGCTCTGCAGCCCAGCATGGGGGCAGCCATGCTGAGGGCAGATGAAGACTCGCCGTCAGGCCCTGGGATGCCCAGGGGACCATGGTGCAGCAAGCAGATCCCAACCCGAGAGGAGAGGAATCAGGCTTGTGCTGCTGGGAACCTTGGGCTCGGGACCAGGCAGGGCTGGAACCTGGAGGCTGGGCTATTCCCAGCCACCCAGCCACAGAGCTTCAGGCTCATCTCTGAGCTGCCTTGCACCTGGCCTCCCACTCTGTGGTCTGGGGAGGGTCACAGCCTGGACTCTGTGGCCCCTGTGGCTGGGTGAGTCTGCACACATCTGTCTTGTGTGGTCTGTAGCACACACCACCTTCCGGGACACAGGAACTGGGAGAACGCAGTCAGACTGGTGCCTGCCTGTGACAGGACAGTTCACAGACTTCCAGGTACCAAGGGCCTGGGCACTAGATCTGGAGGCGCGTGCAGAAAACTGGTCTTCGCCCTCCAGCTCCCCAGGAAGCGGGCCATGAGCTGGGGTGGCTCTGGCCACCGCCCTGCCTTGTAGTAACGATGCGGGCCGGAATGATGCGGGCCAGGCTCCAGCTGGGGGACCCGCTCCTCCCAGCCCCATCCCCTAGAACTTGTGAGGACGATGTCCCCACGAATGGGGGACCCCAGGCGACTCATGCTGCTGTCTGTTTAACAGCCACCTGCGGAGGGACGCTGACCAAGCCGGGTGGAGTGATCCTGAGCCCCGGGTTCCCAGGCTCGTACCCCAACAACCTGGACTGCACCTGGCGGATCTCGCTGCCCATTGGCTATGGTGAGTGAAGCAGGATGGCCCCCCCAAAGCTCAGCCTTCCACTTCTGTCTGGCCAAGAGTTAGCCCAATAAACACTCGCACAGGGTTCTGTTGACGTCACCGGGGCTCTAATTGAAAGTGGATTATGATGTAAATAAAGCTTGGGCAGAATAACTTGGAGAACAGAAAATTATTTGAAAAATCTATTCAGCCATGCAACTCTTTCCAAGGCAAATTAAATTAGCTGCAGGGTGATATAGCGGGCCCATGCAGTGCAAAAGGCAGCATCCCTAATTCAATTATCAACCTCTTCATTTACAATACTGCCCTTTCCACCCCAGCTCTGGAATCCAGCAATGGTAGTCGTTTCTTTTGGGCAAATTTTAAGGCTTTCTTCAGGTCATGACACATTATAAATTCAATTTGGAATGATAGTATCATTTTTAACTATTATATATCATATTGATTATTGGTTTATAAAATCTAAAAGCATCTAACTTTCTAGTAACCTACTCCAGGTAATTTATAATTTTAACTGATATGAACACTAAACCCTTATTCCAACCGATCTTCAGAAGTGCTTGGTCTTATTCAGTCACAGGGCCGCACACCTGAAATCCCAGCACTGGTAAAGGCGGAGGCAGGAGGACCCTGAGTTCCAGCCCAGCCTAGGCCACATAGTGAGTCCCTGGGTCTCATAAACACAAAACAAAACAGAAAGAAGTGCTTGGTGCTTGTGACAATTTAATTCCCTGTGCTGCCTGTCTTTGTCTGCCACATGGCGTCCAATGTATTTTGGTTCATTCATGGGTCTCCCCAGCCTGTGTTTTTCTCCAAAGCAGACACTGTAGGTAAACCATGGTAGGTGCTCAGCAGATGTGAGTGGACAGAGTAATTGGACACTTACTGTTATACACACATATCAGTTAAACACAGAGCTACTGTATTATCCAACCATCCCACTCATGGGTATAAGTCTTAAGGAATCTAAGTCAACACACCTTAGACATACCTGCTCATCCATGTTAATTTCAGCTCTTTTCACAGCAGCCTAGATGTGAAATCAGCCCAGATGTCCATCAACAGATGCATGGATAAAGCGTGGTCTATAGACACAATGGAGTTTTACTCAACCATAAAAAAGAACAATATTATGTCAATTGCAGGCAAATGGATAGACTTAGAGACCAGCATTTTAAGTGAAATCAACCATACCCAGAAAGACAAACAGCACATTTTCCTGTCATATGTGGATGTTAGATTTTAATGTATAAACAAGTTAATATATAATACATAAATATATACTATATAATATATTAATATGTATTTAATATATAATTTAATATATATGTGTTATGAAAGTAGAAGAGGAGTGTTTGGGGGTGTAAGAGGACTAAAGGGGGAGCCAATCAGGGTAGTAGGGTTAAGGAAAGACAAATACCACATCTTCTCTCATATGCAGAATCTAGATTTAAATTTGTATGTCCTGTATATTTATTTATAAGGGGCTGGAATTTAGCTCTCCTCTGCGGTCTCTGAGGTCCTGAGTTTGACTCCCAGCACCGCAAAAATGGAGAAGGATATGGCAATCCACTCCCGAGGCAATCCTGAAACAACCAGCCATTGAAAACCCTATGAGGGTCTCTATGAGTCAGACACGATTCAGTGGCACTTAGCAACAACAAGAAGTACATTTATAAAAGACACGCAAGCAGAAGGGGGAATCTGTGGGGAAAAGGGCATCAGTGGGAGGGGGAGGGGACACATAAGAGGGCAGTAGAGCCAGGTCCAACGACATGCCTGCATAGATACGTCATAAGGAAACCAATGTGTAAAAGCATTGCTAAAAAAAGATAATGTCAAAGAAAAGAATGAGCATAAGCGTAGCTATAATCCACTGCACCAGGAGCTCATGTGTTTCATTAAATTGTCAGATTTTCTCCTGGAGGCTTTGTGTCCAGGATGGCAGTGGCCTTAGAAGGAGTGTGGAGAGATTCCTGGAGGGTGGCTGTGGGCACAGGAGCCCTGCCCAGTGTGGTCAGGAGTGTGGACAGGAAATGCCATCATCGGGGGGCTGTTGGACAAGGAGAGACTGGAGCTGGGCGGAGCAGCTGTTCCAAGGGGAACAGCAGAGGAGTCCTGACCAAGGACTTCTTCACCAGCCACTCAGAGGCCAGCAGCACAGGATGGGGGCAGGGGGAGGTCCCCTGAGGTGGCAGATGTTTGGACTTTTTATCTTTGCCCACTTACCGTTCTTCTAGAGTTTAAACGACCCTACAGCATTTTTGCAGAGCGTGAAAAACAATGTTCCTTCCTGCCTGGCTCTCGGTTGTGCGCCAATGTTAGAGCTGAACTCAGGCTGTGAGTTCGAGGCGTTCCTCGGCTTCTCTCACCCCTCCCTCTTCCCCCTTGCAATCCTGCCGTGCTGCGGCTTCAGCTCTCCCTTCCACGCGACTCTTGCAACAGTGTCCTGAGGCCGAGTGCCGTGCCACGCGCCTGTCATCCCAGCCACGTGAGGCTGAGGCAGGAGGACTGTGAGCTGCTAGGTCCTGTCTCGAAATGAAAAATCATGGAATAAAATAAAAAGTGGGCTGAGAGGGCAGCTCAGGGGCAGAGCAATCATCCGGGCACATGGTGGCATGTGCAAGGGGCCTCAGCCCCCACCCAGGACTGCTAAAAAGAAAAAGGAAGAAACACAAAAAAGAACACCATGAGACTCACTCAAGGGCCAACCCTGCTTTCAGCCCCACAGGATGTCCCGGTGAGGGCACCTGAGGTGTTTCGGGTCAGCCCTCAATCTTCCCACTTGACCCTGCTTTGTGTCCGCACCACCAAGGCGCCTTTCCTGTCTCTCAGCCTGACGTTCTCTCTGCAGTAAGTTCTTCCCAGAAGTTCTCAGATCGTGAGCAAATATCAAACCTCCCCATGGAAACTTTGAGAGACTAGCTTAGGGCAGAAGCCCAGGAATCTGCATTTATGAATCCAGCACTCCAGAATTTTCTTTGAAGGAGCAAGTTGAGGCTACCCCACAGCGGACCCTGAGGACCGTTAATAACAACTTCTCCACCCTTTGGTCTCCCCTGTTGTTGCCTATGAGTCCCCAGGACGTAGGAGGGTTCCAGAATGTTTTCTGTAATTACGAGTCAGGAAAGGGCTCTGGTTTCCTAATGGGACCAGCAGGGAAAAGGGGAAGGCAGGAGAGAACTTCTGCTTTTGTCCCATTGAAAGTGCAGGTGGAAATTTCTGCTGCTAGGAGGACCTTGGCAATCAAGCTGGAAAACTGTGCAGTCAAGGTCGTTCCTCCGAAATGCTAGGAGAAGGCAGGAGTGTAGTGGGTGGGGTCAGTTAGCGTGGTGGGTAACCGGCTCTTCTTCCTGAGTGGGAAACATGGCGCATTGCCCTCACGGCAGGAGTGTTGTGAATTGGATCTGCTCAAATGTGGAACACCAGGAGACCTGGACAGTGGCTTTGTTCATCACTGGCTCTCAGACCCACCCCTTCCTACACCCAGATGCTCTGACCTGCACTTGGCTGGGGGAGGCAAAGGATTCACAGAGCACTTCCATTTCGCGGAATGCTGGGGCCAGCCTGCCGCAGGCAGCATCTCTCTGACTTGTGGAAGATCCCGTTTGCTCTGAATAAAATGAGAAGCACAGAGAAGTCCTCAGGAGATTGTTTCAAGTATTACTTATTTAGGGTAAGCTGATTTGGTGCAAGGATATTGAAAGCACAAGATTTTGGCAAACCAGGCGTAAAGACAGAACGTTGTTGAGTGTGAAACCGCGTGATTAATCACAGCCACAAAGTGAATTACAGAAATCGCCCGTACTGCGCTTCAGGCATTCATTACTTACTTGCTTGTCTGTTTACATATTTATTTTGGGGTACTTGGGTGTTGAACTCAGTGCCTCACACCTACTTTGCAAGTGTTCTGCCCCTGAGCTGCACCCCCGGCCTTTTTTTTTTTTTTCATCTTGAGACAGAGTCTCAGTGAGTTGTACAGGCTGCCTCTGGCTTTGAACCTGCAGTCCTCCTGCCTCCACCTCCCCAGTCACTAGGATGACCAGTACGAGCCAGGGCGACCACCCCTGATCATTCTTAAAGGTAGTTTCTGTTCTTCCACTACTCAGCATGGTGTCTGGTGTGCACCCCTTTTCCCAGCTATGGCCGGAAACCTGGCCCCCCAGGCAGGGCTTCCATCCACAGTCACCGTGGCGACAGCCCCCGCTGTGCAGTGACCCTGAGGGCTCTGCTCTCCGTGGCTGCTGCTGGAGGAAGCCCGGGCTCTGTGTTCCACCCATGGCAGGTTTCACAGGGTGTTTTGCATTGGTCCATAGGACTGAAGGATGCAGTGACAGCCTGACAGATTGTCCCACCCCTACCAGCCTGGACATGTAACTCCTTGGCGTGATCCCACGCCGCCCCGCCCAGGAGCAGAGGCTGCCTCACTGACTCGGTGGAGGTGACCCTGGCTGTGGGTGCTACACAGCACGTTGTCCCTCCCTCCAACACCCATCCCAGTGGCACCTTTTCATTGCCAGGCCTTAGTGAGATTGCAGCCTGCCTTTCAACGGGATCCCCAGGACCTGGGGAGAGTCCCCTTGGGCAGGGGCAGGCTGTGTGGCCGGTGCTCATGATTTTGGTTTCTGGCTTTAGCTGATCTGAAGCCTTAGCTCTGTTGATTGTCGTTGTTGTTGTTAGGTGCCGTCGAGTTGGTATCCAACTCATAGCGACCTTCATAGGGTTTTCAGTGGCTGACTGTTTCGGGATTGCATTGGGAGTGGATTGCCAGGCCCTTCTCCCATTTTTGCGGTGCTGGGAACTGAACTCGGGTCCTCAGAGACTGCAGCGCAGCGCTCTACCAACTGAGCTAAATCCCAGCCCTAGCTCTGTTGATTACCAGTTGCATAAAAGTGCCCAAGTTAGCACAACATTCCTGAGCCTTGTCTCGTTACCTTTTGTTGTTGTTAGGTGCGCTCGAGTCAGGTCTGACTCATAGCAAGCCTACAGCGTACAACAGAACAAAACACTCCCTGGCACTATGCTGTGCCCAGCACGGTGACAGGGCTTCACTGCTGTTCGTAGGGTTTTCAGTGGTGGTTTGTTTCGGGAGTAGATGACCAGGTCCTTCTCCCTAGCCTGTAGCACCTGGCGTTCCCAGGAGGTCGCCCATCCAAGTACTGACCAGGTTGACCCTACTTAGCTTCTGAGATCGGGTGGGATAGGACACCAGGGTGCTATGGCTGCAGACTTTTTACCTCCAGAACAAGTATAATAAAACCTCTGTCTTCTGCCTGCCTTACAGAGGGCATCATTTAAGTGCTCACTGTCTTTAGTTGCTAAGCCAAATTCTTTATGTTTTCTTTGCTACTTTCTTCCGTTCACAGACTTAAGTTGCCATTTTGTGTTGCATTTTCTTTCTTTCTCTTTTCTTTCTTTCTTTTCTTTTTTTTTTTTTTTTTTGGTGCGGTACTAGGGGTTGAACCCAGGGCCTCGCACTTGCATGCTTTTCAAGTGCTATACCATTGAGCTGCACCCCCAGCTCTTTTTTTTTTCTTTCTTTCTTTTTTTGCTTTTTAAGGCAGGGTCTCTCTAAATTACTCAGACTGCCTCTGGTCTCGAACTTGCGATCCTCCCGCCTCTGCCTCCCGCATTGCTAGTATTACAGGCATGCGCCACTGCGCACGGCAGTGTTGCATTTTCAAAGCTGAATCTACTGAGATTCCCTGCCTCTATTTTCTTGAAAACGTGTGAAGGCACACTTAACAGAAATGCCCCCAAGTACTCTTTTTTTTCTTATTTTCCCATCATCTTTTATCTTTATAAACCACTATACCAAGGTTGCACAAAATGCTGTCCTAAATTATCATACATTTGGACCGTCTGGTACAACAGGGAAAGTATAAAAGATTCTTTAGGATGTTTAGCAAAGCTCACAGAAGCAGCAAAGTGGACCATTTACTGTTCGTCAGGCCTGTCAACTAGAAGTGAGCATCTCACTCTGAAGTCACGGCCACGTTACTGTTCAGTTTTCTCGATGTCCAGAGGCAGAAATCCTCTGTGCAGGAGGCTGTTGGCATTTGATTTTCAGCACATAGCTGCAGCCAGATGGAAGCGTGCTGGGTACACCTCACCGCGGCCGGCGTTCCATGTGGCTTTCTTGCTGTAATCACACAGCTTTGAGGCATTCTGTGAGATCCAGAAGGATAACTGGGCCATGTTTGTTTCAGTCCCTTCTGCTGGGCTCTGTGATGTCAAATTGGACACAGACCTGCTGAAAATGAAAGAGATGAGTAATTCCACTTCAGCCAGGTCAGAGCGGGGCTGTGTTGTGGTTCCCGATGGGCACTAGGTGGCCGGGTACTTTATCCTGCTTCAAGTGATCATTTTGGCTGCAATGTTGTAATTGTCATAATTCCGTTTCCATCGCGAGCTTAATTCCACGTGGAAAGGCACTTCCACTCCGCCGCGCGCTCTGAGACGCTGGTCATCTTCTGTGCAGTTGCTCTTCAACGTCTCGCTGGCTTTCCGTTCTTCGTTGCCTGTGTCATTCTGTGCCATTCAGACTGTGTCTCTAGGTAAATCTGAAGTGAGCGCATTTGTGCATTTCCCTTGTGTTTGGATGTCAAGTGTCCTGGTGACCAGGGTTTCTTCTCAGGTGCTGGACACCGTGTTCCTGGGTCCATGGACCTAGGAATAAACTATAGGTGGCAAAGGCGAGCGAGAGCAAGGGAGATTCACTGAGAAGCCAGGCACAGCCTAGAGAATGGAGGGGTCCCTGGTGGGTGGCTGAGGTGGGCTGTCTTCTAGGGGGCTTGTGTCTCTCTCTCTGGACTGGACTTTTTGAGCTGTCTTAGTACCTCCGTCCTCGGTTAGGGGGCCCTGCATGTCGGCCCAGTGGAGTTAAAGGGCAGGCCTGTCTTTTGTTTTTACCTAGAGAGGGATTGGCTAGGTGACTGCCAGCCGGGTCCTGGGACTCGTTTTTCTTGGAAGAATTGGACTTAGGGAAATGAAACTGACATGGTCTGATAGGAACTCAGGTGCCCTAGTTGGTAGCCTGGTGACCGTCTTGCCTCAGTGGTCCCCTGTTTCCAGGCCCCTTTCCCTGACACTGCCTGAAGTTTGCTAACTGCCATTGCCTGGACCTTGCCCTCCTCTTCCTTCCCATGGGAAACTTCGTGACATCAACACCATCGTAGGTGATGCAGTGGGTTTGGGTCTGTTGTCCGCTTCCTTATTCCACCCACTGGTGATGGTCCTGATGGGTATTGATGGAATTCTGTGGGCTGGGTAAACAGTTTATCTCAAGTGCACACACACACACACACACACACACACACACACACACATGATTCCTTCGCACACTTATTAGTTAAAAATCAAACCTCATTTTTGTTGGATCTGTGGATCCTGCTTCAAAGAAAACTGTTTTCTGATCTCCAGTGGGAAAAGGAACAAGTGGAATACAGATGCCCAAGCCCTCAGGTGGTCACTGCACCCCGCCATCCAACGGTGGGGAGGGAGGTTTAGAGTGGAGGGACCTGCCACAGCCCCTCCTCCCTGCCCTTTCTCCCTACCCCTCTCTTCTTCTTTCTGTCTCATGTTCCCCTGTTTCTGAATTTGTTAGCCAATAATCTTTGTTGGAACTTAGAAAAAATACTTAACAGCCCATTGATGGCTGTTCAACAAAGAAAAATGATTGACATTCTCAAATATTTATAGAAGTGCTTTAAGTCTGAGGTCTTATCTTGCCTTGATTGTGCACAGTAGGTGATGTTACAGTGACCAAGACACTAGACCATGACGTCCTTTGCCTGACTCCTCATGGACGGCTGGACATGAGACTATGTGGCATTAACTAATTATTCTAAGAAGAATTTGAGTTTCAGCTGACCTGTTAAAGATCTTGCTTCTTTCTCTTCTACCTTTCACCTCTTCAGTCCCTTTCTGAAGTTTTCTAAATTCTATGTTCTTTTATGCTTCCTCTTTTAGGCCAAGTTGAACAAGTTTAATATAAATTAATATATAACATATTACATATATTAATATATAATTTAATATATAATCATATTAATATATATTAATATAATTATGATAATAATATAAGTTAATAAATTAATATAAACCACTTTTCTCCGAGCATTAGTGGAACATTTTTCACTTCATGAGATTCTTAGCTCGTGTCTAGATTGTTTCCACGCTAACCCATGAAGTAGCAACTTTGTCCATCAGAGTTGGTGTAAACCTCACCACCAGCCCTGTCCTGTGTTACTATGGGTCTAACCTTGTGGAGCCCCAGTTTGTTTACCTGTAAAACTGTGATACCAGTGATTTCCCTGCTGGGTGATTTTGAGAAAACAGTTGGGGAACCGGACCCCAGGTGTGACAGTTGGCTTTACGCTGCACCCCAACAGGAGGGGCCATTATGTGTTTTTGTTTCTCCTCCCAAAGTTTCCTCCGCAACTAATGAAACCATTTTCCTTGTAAGACTTGAAGTTTTGTGAGTGTCTAGTTTTTCCTTCTGTCCACCCCTTCCCCAGCTTCTCTTCTGGCTTTTCCTCTGGTTTCTGCGCTTCAGTTACCACCTGTCCCTTTGTTGTGTGAGCAGATGTTTACATGAAATACCCTCTGCATTTATACTTAGGTAGGATAACTCATGAAAGCGTTAGCTTTAATTTTCCCAAACTGGGACATGTAATATACCTGATAAAAAATAGAAATAAAACTCTTCTCAACTATCAAAGGCAGGATGGAGTGGGATTTAGTAGCCTTGGCTAGTCTGTGTGAGGTCCTTGGTTTGACCTGCAGCACCACAGGGAAAAATAAAAAATAAAGCTTTTCTCATATTAGATGCTACTTTTCTCAGTTTGGGTTGCACTGCTCAACTAATTATATTTACACAAAGACAGATGTCATTGGGGGTCTGGATAGTGCTTTCCAAAAAGTTGAATAGAATTATTTTCTACAGTTGTAGCATGTGTAAATTTGAATGCTGCATCTAAACTGTCTTGATTTTGACTTTCTTATAATTACCAGCCATAGCTTAGTTAGCACATGGATCAATATCATAGCAGAGATGTTGATTACTTGGGCAATATTTTGGTGTGTGGAGCTAATCCAGGTTATAGCTTGAGTTGCAAGAGTCATAGAAGGGTTTATCAGATTGAGTTTCTTTATAAACATTAGGGATTTGATTTGCTTGCATAACAAAATTGAAAATAATCACTTGCTAAACTTGCCAATCTCTGGTGCAATGGTTTGAATGTCTAGTTACCATAAGAGCAACTTATAAATTATAAATTCTGTTGCTTTTTTATTTATTTATTTATTTTTTTATTTTATTTTTTGCTGTACTGAGGGTTGAACCCAGGGCCTCGCACCTGCATGCTCTGCAAGTGCTGGACCACTGAGCTGCACCCCCCAGCCCATTTTTTTACTTTTTGAGACAGGGTCTCGATAAGTTACGCAGACTGCCTCTGGTCTCGAACTTGCGATCCCCCTGCCTCCGCCCTGTTGCATTTTTTCAACCAGTATTGGCTTCCCCTTTGAGAAAGCCATGATCAACTTGTAGATGACGTGACATACAATTCCAACCTTGGATGTATGGTTGTAATGACTGTGACAGCACCTGGCCAAAACCATTGCCCAGGCAGGTGCACGACAGTCCCCTGTGAGACGCACACCTGCACGTCCATGTGCCGCAGCACTGCCCACACTCACGTTCTGCAGCGAGGTGCCTCATGGCCCTTAGTTTTGTGGACAACAATGACACAGCCCCCAGCGATGGGGGTTAAACTGGACCAATGTCTGCGGTCATCAGAATGCCTTCTGTCCTCCGCTGTGCCATGCAGGCTCATAGAGAAAAGGTTCCAACCCCTTCTGAGAAGCACTGGCTTTATGAACTTGCTGTGGACATTCGGTAACCTTGCGTGTTTTTCCTAGGTGCCCATATTCAGTTTCTGAATTTCTCCACGGAAGCCAACCACGACTACTTGGAAATCCAGAATGGCCCTTACCACACCAGCCCGATGATCGGGCAGTTCAGCGGCACGGATCTGCCCCTGGCGTTGCTGAGCACCACGCACGAGACGCTCATCCGCTTCTACAGCGACCACTCGCAGAACCGGCAGGGATTTAAACTTACTTACCAAGGTAAGGGATCAAACAGCAAACAACAAAACACACCCCATACACACAACACTAAATGCCCCTCTTCCACTTACATTGTGTGCAAATGTAAACCTCCCTAACTGGGAAGAACCTGACAGCTGGACTTGTGCAGTGGCAAGCTGGTCGCCGTTGTGCCTTGAGCCCAGGGCTAAGGATGTGGAGAGGAAGAACCTGCCTGGGAGGACTCGTCACTTGTCACAGCCCCTCCCAACCCTCCCGCACTCTTCAGTGGCCATCACAAAGCCCTGCTCAGCCACGGAGCCTCTGGTCTTTCACCGCCTTCCCTTCCCCTGGTCCCTTAGGGTGATGGGTCCTTTGTCACAGAGGTGCGCTCAAGGTGGAAGCAGAGCTGGCGGTACCCATCTCTGGTGTCTGTGACTTGCCTTTGCCCGGGGTGATGGCTGTGTGCACCACCCGAGTCCTGTTCAGATGTGCCAGGAGCAAGGAAAAGCCCAGAGCCAGAGCTGTGTCCTGTTTCCCCATCTGAGTGTGAAATCTCAGAGAAGTTTGAATCAGCTCTTTCTTGTCAAAGCATTTGACGTGTGAAAAAGTTCAACATTTTCATTCCATCTGGAACAATTTAGCTGGCCTTTTCTTGAGCATCGTTAGATCAAATGAAGTTGAAAATGTCAAAGCCAGGCCTTCTTTTTCCAACCTGGCTACATCACTTGCCTGCCTTGGTTTTGCAGACTGCCCTTAGAAACTGAGAGTTAATATCAGATTACTGAAAGGGACGAGCATTTTAGCTGGAACTGTTTGGCTTTGTTACTTATATTCTTGTTGTTGTTGTTAGGTGCCATCGAGTCGGTATCCGACTCATAGCGACCCTCATAGGGTTTTCAATGGCTGAGTGCTTCGGGATTGCCTTGGGAGTGGATTGCCAGGCCCTTCTCCCATTTTTGTGGTGCTGGGAATTGAACTCGGGTCCTCAGAGACTGCAGCGCAGCGCTCTATCCACTGAGCTAAATCCCAGCCCACTTATATTCTTACTTATGTAAAATATGCCTGCAGCCGTAGCCCTGTGGTATCTGATACCATCAGATCTCGGGAGCTAAGCAGGGTCGGGCCTGGTTAGTACCTGGATGGGAGACCGCCTGGAACACCAGGTGCTGCAGGCTTGGGAGAAGGACCTGGCAACCCCCTCCCAAAAATCAATCTGCCATTGAAAACCCTATGCACAGCAGAGAAGCACTGACAATAGTGTTTCCCCTGTTGTACAGAGGGTCGCTATGAGTCGGATACCAACTCGAAGGCACCTAACAACAACATGTAAAATATAAAACTCAGACCTGGATTTCCAGGATTAGGGTATCTGAAGACAGGAATCCAGGTAGGAGGAAAAAGGGGAGGAAGATGAGAGCCGGACATGTGAAGGCAGGTGCCACTGAGGGCCCGAATCCTCCCTGGAAGACGTCTGTCTCTCCCTGCTTCCCGTCTCACTGTCTCTTCCTCCCCAGCAAGGGTGGAACCTCCTACGTGACAGGTCCTCACGAGTCCGAGCTCACACTCACACACACGCTCACCATGGCCGCACGCGCACACGCCCAGAGAGGACCCCGGGAGCAGGCCAGCGCTCCGTGGACCACGCTCACTTGCTGCTCTTTCTCTTTTGCAAGCAGAGAGTGGCTCCCTGTGCTCCAGGCCAGAGTCCCAGCCAGTCTGCCCTGTGCCTGTCTCTGCTCCTTCAGGGCCCCTGAGTGCCCGCTGCCTCCTGCATTCCCAGCGACCGCCTCTCTGCCAGGTCTTCCCCGGCAGCTTAAGGGTGGTCGGGTCCCTGGCTGCCCCCACCCCACGTGGAAATCCTCCCGGCCTCTCCTGCTGGGAGTTTGCAGGCGCAGCGTCTTCCCCACCTCACTCAGTCTGCACACCTCCTCCTCTCTTCCCTTACCCAGCTTTTATTGCCGCCGACCGCACCATGGTCTGGCCATGATCTTGTGATCTGTTTCCTGTCTCCTGGACCCTCAGCATGGCGACTCCTTTTTGTGTCTCATGACCTTGGCCATAGTTCCAGGGCTCCCGTGGTCCTTGCTGTCCTGCCGTCTCGTGGAGTATTGCATTTCCTTTGCTTCCTTGTCCTCTTCTAAGGGATCCCTTAGCTCCGGGGCTCACCGGGATCCCTTGTCCTACACTTTCCCTTTTGTGGGCTCACCTGCGCCCCTGGGTCCAGTGTCCACACAGCCCTCTGTGCCTGAGGAACCCTGGCGTCTGTCTGCTCTGAGAGTCCCGAAGGCATGTCTGTCACACTGTGGTCACCCTTTGGGCACTAGACCCCAAAGCTGAGCCCGCAGCCTCCCTTCCCCTGCCACCTCATGCTCGAGGGTCCCGGGTTCATTGAATCTCCAGTGCAAAATCCTGGCATCTGCCAGGACCGGCAAAACACCTGCTCTTAGACTTTGCTCCTAGAAAACTGTCCATCAGTAAAAGATGTGGCGTTTATTCCTCTGACCTCTTGGCCCAAGTTCCCCAGAGCACATGTGATTTGTCCCTTGTTTGATGAAAGTTTTTGCCTGCGCCAGAGAGGGCAGCTCAGACTGCCCGGATCCTGACCGCAGGCTGCTCCCTTGGCACCCTGGTGTCACCTGACACTTCCCCATGCTGCACTGGAGGGTCTCCGGACCTGAGATCCTGTCCCCCTGTCTCCCTGAGGCCCAGGCTGTCCCCCACCTCCACCCTGCCCTCCTTCCAGACTCCCTGGGAACCTGCTTCATGCACACTATCTCAAGGGGCAGCCTGGGGGACCCCACAAGGGCCGTCTCCTCAGGGGAAGCTGGGTTTCCCCTGTGCTCCCTGTGTGGTGGGCATGGTGCTGAGCACTGCCCCCCAACCCCTTCCCACTGTCCCCTCTTCCAGGCTCACGGTGCATTCACATCTTCCTCCCCTCCTTGGAAAGCCAGTTACTCTTGAATTTTTGCCAGAATAGAAGTTAGCAGTTGATAACATCAAGGAGCTTGCAGTTCAGATTTTTGGGTTCAATTTAAACTCGATTTCAAGTATTGAAAATATCTTCTAAAGATGTACTCCCAACCCATTTAAATGATACATGTGTATAACCCCAGACTCTGAGACATGAGAAACAAAATAATCATCTTTATTGTGAGCTCAACACTTCTCTTTCCTATCTCTGTACGTCTGGTCCGCTCCCCTTCTTTATTCTTGTTGAAATACATTCTGGTAAGGTATGACCTTTCATTCCTGGTTATCATCTCACACTTGGTTACTACATGGATACATCTGATGCTTTAATTACCATGGTCTCACCATCTGAGCCAGTGGGAAAAGTGTAACATAATTAGCTATCTCAAAGAACTGGCTGCCAATTCATTGATTGACTTCACTGGATACTGAGCACTTCTGAGAAGGCTCTTGCATTCTGAATATCATTACTGCTGTGTTCAACATTTCACTTTTCTTTCCTTATTGACACTGCAAAAAACACTTACATATTTCCATTCTAGTATTGTTTTCCATATAGTTTTTTCTTCTTTCTTTTACTTTTAATAGAAGATTGACCTCACAGCCTTACATGTGCCAGACAGGTGCTCTACCACTGAGCTGCACCCTCATCAGCCCTTCTTTTACTTTGTATTTTGAGGCAGAGTCTGGTTGGGTTGCACAGGCAGCCTCTGGCCTACCCGCAGTCCCCGAAATCACCTGGATTACAGGTGTGGGCCAGAGTACCAGGCTCACGTGTGCTTTTCAAACCAGTGTATCACATAGTTAAAAAGAAATGTGGGTTTTCCTTCTTTATTTTCTGTAGATGTGTTACTATGGTCACTATGTCTACCCAGTACCTGAGTTACTCATTATTTTAATCCAAAAGAAATGCTTTACAGACAAACCCCACAGAAAGTAGATGTAGGAATTATCTAGACCAGAAGTCACACATTGCTATCGCTTATTCTTTTAGAAGTGGCCAGAGACAGGCATGGTGGCACATGCCTGTAATCCCAGTGGCTCGCGAGGCAGAGGCAGGAGGATCACAAGTTTGAGACCAGAGGCAGTCTGCGTAACTTAGCGAGACCCTATCTCAAAAAGTTAAAAAAAAAAAAAAAAAGGGCTGGAGGCAGAAGCTCAGTGGTCTAGCACTTGCAGAGCATGCAAGCACAAGGCCCTGGTTCAACCCCCAATACCACCAAAAAAAAAAAAAATAAGTGGCCAGTGTTTAGAATTAGATGTCACGTGGTTTGTGAGACACCAGTGGATCCACTTTGCATCTTCCTTGAGGGCTGTGGGAACAGCGAGCATTTGCACTGTCAGCTCAGCGGAAGACGTCTCTCAGAGTGGGCAGGCAGTGGCTTTCTGCAACTAGCATTAGTGACATCACTGGCTTGGACCTGGGGCATTGGGATCTCAGATCCTC
Source organism: Pedetes capensis (assembly GCA_007922755.1). Classification (NCBI taxonomy): domain Eukaryota; kingdom Metazoa; phylum Chordata; class Mammalia; order Rodentia; family Pedetidae; genus Pedetes; species Pedetes capensis. The sequence goes on from VMDO01024196.1 coordinate 28,292, forward strand.
CTCTAAGACAAACGTCTGGGTGGTTGAACGGATGTAGTTTTTTTTGTGTGCGTGGTACCCAAGTCCATGTATACACATTTTAAAAATTACTAAACAACATATTTCTTATAGTTAATTTGTTATAACTGTGAAATATAAAGATTAACTACGTGAAGAGTGAGAGCCTGAATTTGAGGTGTTCTAATTTAGAACTGGGCTGGGATTTAGCTCAGTGGGTAGAGTGCTGCGCTGCAGTCTCTGAGGTCCCGAGTTCAATTCCCAGCACCCCAAAAATGGGAGAAGGACCTGGCAATCCACTCCCAAGGCAATCCCAAAACAGTCAGCCATTGAAAACCCTATGAGGGTCGCTATGAGTCGGATACCGACTCGATGGCACCTAACAATTTACAACCATCATAGCTACCAGGGGTGGTAATTAGAGAGTTCACCAGCCAGGATTTGTTGTCTTATAAAATCTACAAATTGGAAAAATTCACACTTGATGCTGACTTGCAAGTTACATAAACATTTCTAGGTTCTACTTGAGATTTATAAGAGAAGGTAATAATAACTCGGAAGAAGATGCATAAATCATGTAGATAATTCTTGTCATTCTCAATGATGTCTGCATTGTGCATCTTATTCTTAAACTTTGTCATTTATTTATGACCATCTAAAGGTCAAAAATGTTACTAGTCGATGAAGCTGGAAGTTAAATGACTTATAAAGAATTTTGCTAAACGAAATGAAGTTCATGTACCCCATTGCTAAGTCAAGAATTGGGAAATGGATGATAGTGTGATGATATTTATCAACCAGATAGATGTTAATCTGAAAATAAAAGACCCTGGAAGGATGACCGGGTTCTCCATTGACTGTCACATTAGCGCTTATGATTTAAACCCTTGACACAAACACTGCCTAAGATTGATGAATGGGAATAATGGTTATTTTCCCAGGTTCGCACAAAGGGTTCCTTTGTGGAAGATGACTTGGTGTGCTTTCTTACATTTGCAGTATGGGTATGAGCCTATTGGGACTTGGGTTTTGATAACACTTGAGAAATTTTGGCATACTGAGAATTTTAGTAATTTTCTTTCCCTTTTGATCTTTGCAATTTGACTTTTGGAGATGTTGGGTCCTCTCTCTCTCTCTCTCTCTCTCTCTCTCTCTCTCTCTCTCTCTCTCTCTCTCCCCTTCTCTTCTGACTTACACAGTGATTATACAGTGTGTGCCCCCTAGAGAATAGACTGGGTCCACACTGTGCGCAGTGGCACATGCCTATAATCCCAACGGCTTGGGAGGCAGAGGCAGAAGGATCGCCAGTTCGAGACCAGAGGCAGTCTGCATAACTTAGCGAGACCCTGTCTCAAAAAGTAAAAAAATGGGTTGGGGGTGCAGCTCAGTGGTCCAGCACTTGCAGAGCATGCAGGCACGAGGCCCTGGGCTCAACCCCCAGTACCACAAAAAAAAAAAAAACCCACAAACAGAGCCCTGAGAGCCAGGGTCATATCCGTGGCTACCAAGGAGAGTGGCGCCCATCCTCATCATTAAGCCTGGCCAGGGTGGGAGGCTGAAAAGCAGAGGTGTGTGCGCTTCTGAGAAATTCTACTGGCCACCAGTTGGGCCACCAATTGAGACTTTCATGCATTTTAACATCCTTACGACTGGGTCAACACACAACTTCACATTAAATGGAGAAAAGATTGAGGTTGTCCAAGATTTTATTTTGCTTGGCTCTATAATCAACACCCATGGAAGCAGCAGTCAAGAAATCCAAAGACGCATTGCTCTAGGAAAAGCTGTGGCAAAAGACCTCTTTAGAGTATTGAAAAGCAAAGATGTCACATTGAAGACGAAGGTGCGTCTGACTCATGCCATGGTATTTTCAGTCGCATCATATGGTTGTGAAAGCTGGACATTGAAC
>VMDO01024197.1:0-30197 GCA_007922755.1 Pedetes capensis
CTTCATAAATATCTACAATTATGATTACATGTTAATCAAAAAGTTTCTGTATAATGTTTAAGGGAATGAAAGTATTAATAACCCTGATTTAATAATTGTACACCATATATATGAACTGAATTATCACTCCGTACCCCATAAATATGTACAATTAAAATATTTATTTAAAAAGAGACAATAAACACATAAGCACTATAAAGATATATATAGGTAATATGCACTAATAATTATAAATGAGAAAAGAAAATGTAGAAAATGAATGCCGGTGTTAAAAATAAAATTAAACATTGAAGAAAAAAAGAAAATGGACCTGGGCATGGTGGCGCTTGCTTGTAATCCCAGTGACTCTGGAGGTGGAGGCAAGAGGTAAAGAGATCTGGTAAATACTTTCCTGCCCACTAATTTATCCAGCCAATGAAAAATATTTATTGATAGTCTACTATTGCCCATGTCTAGGAAATACAGACCTGAGTATAGTGAAAGAGGAATATAGAAAAGGGTCACTCACTTGTTGTGACTTGATCTCAATACATAACAAGAAAGAACTAAATTATCCTATGCTTTCCCTGCCCCAACTTTACCTCTAGCTAGTGGGTGCCTAAATGTCCAGGGGTAGCACCTCATGTCACTAGCTAAAGGGCAGGGGTTTGCTGCAGTGGCCCTGCAGGCTGCATCAGTCATTTCCTATTGGGATTCTGTAGGGGATAGAGAGTACCCCAAACATGGTGGATCCTAGGAGCCCATCTAGCCCACCTGGAGGAATAATATCTATCCTCCCAGGCAATAATTCTTACTTCACATCCAGGTATCTCTCACTCTTCCCCCATCCCATCAATTAGCCAAGATGGTGCTTGCCAGCTCAGGTTTCCCTGCAGCCTGATTGGCTGAGCCACATCCACATCCTGATTGGTCGAGCCCTTGCCCTCCTGCTGCTCTCAAGCTGTCCCTTGATTGGCTGGCTGTCCTCTGTGGATAGTTAGAAGGCAGTTAGTTTAAAGGTATATAAACCTCAAAGCTGAGAGCCCAACAGCCTTACTATGAACATCACCCAAGAAGAGGCTCATGGTCCTTGGGTTTCCATAAGAGCCCAAAGCCCTGATACTTGCCTGACTCGCCTAGCCTTCAACCTCCCTTCAGGCTCCTTTCCATCTCCCTTCATCCTTACTCTAACCTGCCACTTCTACCCAATCCCGACCTGCACATCAAGGGAAAAAGAGCAACAGACTGACAACTTCAAGAGGCAAGACTCTGAGAAGCAAGCCTTCGAGAGTCAAGTACAGGGCCTCCGAAGTGGCAAAGCCTGCGAGCCAGAAGAGCAATGGCACCCAGGAGTCTCTGCCCCAGTGGCAGAGGCAGCAGCTGAGTGCTTCCCCTCTCCGGTTGCCCTTTCCCTCTCTCTCAAATCCCTTTGCCCTTTCCCCTTTGTAAATAAACCCTTGTTTCTTTAACCTGTGTGTGATACTCTGTTCTCTGGCCACAGCCTCACCACTGGGTGCACTGTCAGGGCACCTACCATATCTATCCACAATGCAGAGAGAGAGAGAGCAAACCAGAACCTGCCAATTTCCCTCTTCTGTTGTAGCTGTTCCCCATCTTCTCCTAGAGCAGGATTTGACAAGGGTCAAATGAAGTTGAAGGAATCTGGGAATCTATCAGGAAGTGCAAGGAGGTGGGAAAGAGAAGAAGGCTGTCCCACCAAAGGAAAAAAAAGAATGCAGGCAGCAAGTGAACATGCAGAACACCAAAACAAATTGCTAGATTTAAAATTTTTTTCTCAGACCCGGGCACAGTGGTGCACACTGTACTTCCACTCAAGAGGTGGAGGCAAGAGAATGGCAAGTCTGAAGCCAGAGGCACCTATATAACTTAGACCCTGTCTCAAAATAAAAAGGGAAAAATGGGCCAAGGGTGCAGTTCAGTGGTACAGCATTTGCAGAAGGCCCTGGGTTCAAACTTCAGTATCACACACACACACAGAAAGTTTTCCAAAGATTGACTTGCCAACATAAACCAGAGCCAGGAAATAGGTTGTGGCCGCAAGGCACGTGAGCAAGAGGTTCCTGGAAGAGTTGTTATTGTTAGGTGCCATAAGTCAGGTCCAACTTATAGCAACCCTCATAGAGTTTTCAATGGCTGATTCTTTTGGGATTGCTTCAGGAGTGGATTGCAATGTCCTCCCATTTTTGTGGTGCTGGGAAACAAACCTCAGTCCTCAGAGAGTGTGGAACAGCACTCTGCCAACTGAGCTGAACCACAGTCCACCTAGAGGAGAGAGGAGACAAAGTACATGGAGGGCCCTGCAAGGTAAGTTCATCTGTTCAATGTTCACCTAGTTGCTCCTACTTTTCTTTATAGTAACCTGGGATGGTTTGAACATGGATAGGGTCTCCAAAGTTTCCTGTGTTGAATGCTTGGTTCTCAGGGTGGTACTATTGGGAATGAGTGGAAACTTTTAGAGATAAGGCCCAGTGGGAGGTCCTTAGGTCATTGAGGGTGTGTCCCCAAAGGAATTTGTGAGGCCCTGATCTCTTAATCTCTCTCTCTGCTTCCTGGCTCATGATGTAAGGAGTGTGCTCCATCACACACTCCTGCCATGACATGCTGTCTTCACCAGAGCCCCAAAGATGGGGCCACCCAATCTTGGACTTGAACTTTGAGAAGTATAAACAAAGATGAACTTTTTATCTTTATAAGTAAATGCTCTCAAGTATTTCATTGTAGTAATATAAAACTGACTTAATATATAACTGTAATTCAGACCAGTAAGAAACTACTCTCACCAAGATCCCCTTCTAGTCCGAAGACCACTTGAAATTATGATTATAAAACAAGAGGACACATTGGGTATGATTCTTGCCTTTTAGTGAAATCAAGGCCACACATAATGACTTTAAAAGTCTTCCTGTGAAGAAATGAGGGTGAGACATAAAGTGTCAATTTTGGCCCTACATTTGTACAATTGTAGAAATGTTAATCCATATTTGGAGGTTGATATTTATAGGTCAAACTCTCTCTCTCTCTCTATCTCTCTCTCTCTCTCTCACTCACTCACACACACACACACACACTCACTTCTTATAAACTCTCCACTATAATAAAAATATACCCCAAACACCAATGTGTCCCTATCCAAAAAATATCTTTGAGATTTGCATGTCCAGAAGCATCCAAAATTCCCTTTGACAAATATTCCAAAAATATCTCCACCAGGAACCAATGTCTTAAAACATTTTATGTTGCCATGACAAAATAGCTGAGGCTAGGAAACTTACAAAGAAAAGAAGAATATTTAGCTCACAACTCTGGTGGTCAGAAAGTCCAAATAGCATGGCATCTGGCATCTGACAAGAGGTCCTCTAGCTGCATCACAACACAGTGAGGAAGTAGAAAGGGAAAAAGCTATGTGCATAAGGGGCCAAGCAAATAGGGTAGCCTCATATTATAAGAACCCACTGTCATGAGAAGTAACCTGGTCCTCTGAGAGCTACATTAATTCCTTCCAAGCGTAGTGTCCCCATGACCTAAACCTCTTCTACTAGGTCCTACCTCAAAAAGGTCCCACCACCTCCACCCCTCTATACTAGGGACTAAGCATCTAGGACATGAACATTTGGGGGACAAAATATATCCAGACCACAGCAGTCACCTCTATTTACATCAAGGAAAATTCTACATCCTAACTTTAGTTCACACTCTGATCCCAAGCACAAACCCAATATTTCATTTTAATTAGCCATCTTGCAAATGTGTGATGAAATATGTGAGAGGGGATCAGCGTGAGAGTTGGGTGACATATTCTCAATGATGAAAACCTCCAGAAAGCACTCCATCTTCCCAGAAAATCATCTTAATATTACTGAGGAAAGTGAAATTTGCTTTTCTCAGTGAGAATAATATACCTGACTGGCTACCATGCCACTAACTTCAGTGAAGTTCTCCCTCACGGAAGACTCTCATCACCATACTTCCTCAGCCCCAGCCAGAGAGCTTAATGCAAAATCCAGTAGGTTCAATCATTTTCAGTTTCACAACAGCAGAAAAATACCTAGCTAGGTTTGTCTTCATGAGATAGCACCTTTAGAATACGCTTAAGGTGTCTATTTTACAGGATCCTTCTGTTTGTATCTGATCTGCTCACCACAATATAACACATGCATAAAACAGTGCAACAGTGTTTGTTTTAATAAGGCCATTCCAAGCAGCTGTTTAATGATCCATGGTGTTAAATGAAAACTACAGGTGTTCCAAATGCAAACCTTATGGCCCAGGGCCCCCCTTATTACCGCTCCACAATTAGCAGCCAACTGCTCTTACATTGCACAAAGAATTGCCGCCATCATCATTACATTATTTCTTAATTTTATTCTCTGCCTAAGTGTCTTCCCCCAAAGGAAAAACCTGCTTGGCATGGGAAAGCACAATAATGACAAAACTAAAAGGAAAGTTGAACACAAACCACTCCCTGCCCAACCATAAGAAGGCCTCAGGGAGAAAACAGTCAACCAAAGCCTCAGATTCCTAAGGAATCTACCATATTGGCTCTATGCCCAAATTGGGTAAAGTCTTGCTGAAGGTATTGGTGTTTGTAAGTATCCCATTAAGTCTTCTGTCTTTATGACTCCCTAAGCTTAATACTATGCTGAACCAAATTGCCAGAAAGCTATACCACTGGACTCTATCACTCTGTCTCCTACAGAACTGATTTTTACACAACTACAATTTTAACATCATGACAGCTTTCACTTAAGGTACATATAATAAGCAGCAAAGGAAAATGGCTTCTGTATCTCCTGTGAAATTGCTGTCTATAGCATTATCCAATATACAGCTCAGGATCTCTTACATAAAGATGCCCAAGACAAGTTTAATTAGAGCTCAAGAAAAAGTTTATCTTTCCATGTCAATAGGTATACTTTCTTCTACAAAGCCAGCAATTTGCAATTCTGGCTACATATTAGAATCACTCAATAGTATTTATATATATTTGCATAGCAGCTCCATCTTGTACCAGCTAAATTTGCATTTCTAGGAATAGGCACCGGGCAGGGCTGTTGAGTTGCACTTCCGGGGGTCATCATTCACAATGTGCTTGGTCAAGCTCCAGGATTATATTCTGCAGCCCAGAATGAGAACCACTGCTCCAGAAAATGAGAGTTTTATAGCACATTGCCTTTGGTTCTTCATTTTGGTTTCTAAGAAGCTCAAAACTAATTGTATTGAATTGCCGTAGTTCTCCTCTGCCAGAATTTCTCAATATAATTTTTCCTTTAGATCCCCTTGTATTAACAGTTTTGCCAGTACTCTCACTGTAATTTGCCAAGCATTCCTTTTATATATTTAATTTTAAAATAAATAAATAAATAAATAACATGAGTTTATTAAGCAGCATAAGTAGATCAATATATGTATCTCTCATAATAGTCTCAAACTTAAAAAGGCCAAAAGTGAATTTTTATCTCCCCATATAGTTCCCCATATAGGCTGGAATTTAGCTCAGTTGGTAGAGTGCTTGCTCTGTGCTTCTGAGGCCCTAGGTTCAATCCTCAGCACCGCAAAAATGGAAGAAGTACCTGGCAGCCCACTCCTGATACAATCAGCCATCAAAAACCCTATGAACAGCAGAGAAGCACTGACATAGCTCAGGCATGGCATGGTGTTGGGAAATGTTTGGTTCCATGGTACATGGGGTCGCTATGAGTCATAGCTGACTCGAGTACCTAACAGGAAGTTCCCTATATAATTTCTCTTCCTTGAGTCTTCTCCATTGCAATAAGGCAAATTCACCTAGTTGTTCATAAGTCATCTTTTATTCTTCTACTTCTCTTTCACCCCACATCTTGCAAATATAAGCAAGTATTACTAGTTTTGTCTTTAAAATATATGTAAAATCTAGCTGCTTCTCACAGTACTTCCATTGCTAGAAGTCTGGGGATTTTATGTGTTTTGGCTTTATGTTCGTTTTGTTTTGTTTTTTGGTAGCCACAAACAATCCCAAAATCTTTGGGGCTTCCAGAAATAAATATTTATTTCTTTCTCAGGTTCCAGGAGGGCTGAAGCTCAACTGAATTCTCCTAAGCTCTACTGGGACAAGTTTAGCTGCACAAGTTTACTAAGAATCCAGACGAAAAGCATTGATATTCTCAATGCGGGAAATAGAAGCTCAGGAATGGCAAACCACCAGAAATACATCTGAACCTCTGCTGTAACCAGATATAGATCATATCTTATAACATTTTGTTGGGCAAATCAAGTCACATGGCCAAGCTCAAAATTATTCAGCCTACAGGAAATCTTGGCAAAGATGAAACAAATAACTGTAAACAAATATACAATTATCACAGCCTTCTGTCTGCTATCCTGCTTTTCACCCTTGTCCTCTATTCTTTTCTCAACACAGCAACCAGAAGATAATTAAATTCACAAGTGATCATGTAATCCCCCTTCTTGAAACTCCCTGATGGATTCCCATCACATTTAGAATCAAATATAAATGCTTTGTGTTTGCTGGTTTGTTTGTTTCCAATCTCCTCCATGCTCTGACCCCTGTCTCATTCTAAGGTCTCCTCTCATAACACTCTCTTCTTCACAAAATTTATTCTAACCACATTTATCCTCAAATATACCTTCCCCTATCAGGGCCTTTTCACTGGTTAGCTCCTGTACATGGAATGTTCTTCCTCTTGGCCTTTGCAATCTGCCTCCTTCTTATCATTTGAAACTAAATTTAAGCATCATCTCCTCAGAGAAAGCTTCCCTGGTCACCTAAAGTTGTTTCCCCAAGTCATTCTCTATTACTTAACCCTATTTCAATTCCCTGCAGACCATGCATCACTATCAGACGTTATCTATAGTATTTTGTCTCTCTCTATTCAGATTTAAGTTTTATGAGGACAGAGTCCATGTCTATTTCATACACTGCTGTATCTGTAGCACCTAGAACAGCACCTGAAAATACAGTAGGCACTCAATAAATATTTGAATGACTTAATCACTCCCCAATTAATGCTTCCTTATCATCATGTATCTCCAATAAATATAACAATAGTAGATTCTTCTACCATAGGGCTAGGGATTAGACTAAATGACCTTTAAAGTCTCATCGATATTAAGATTCTATGGTTTTCTAGCCAAGTCCCTACATTGGTACAGCATTTTTCCACTTGCGCAGACTCTCACAATCATTATCACTTTTGGTTCTCTCAAAAACCCTGTAGAGTGCCCAGGGCAAGGTATTAATACAGATGAAGGAAATACTTTATACTTTGGATAAGGGTCAAGGAAATACTTTATAAGGGTCAAGCAACGATTGAGAATAACACTTTTGCCAATTGACATTTCAGCACACAACGAGATGTAAGCAGTGTGAGCTAAGAAATTCAAGTTGCACATATTCCCCCTCCAATCTCTACATCAAGGTACTGATATTGATGTTGTGTACCAACCCCATCCAGGCCCTATGCCCCAGTCATCTCTTTTCCTCATAATCCAGACTCCCCTGTCCTATACCTCTCACTCAGATGGGTGTGGTCAGAGAAAGACCCTTGGCCAGACTGTGACCTTTTCCCAAAAAGTTTACTCTCTTTGTAAAAGGAAACACCAGAGAAAAGTGAAGTAAGGTTCTGCAGCTGCTGTAACGCATTGGAGCAAGTCTGGACCATCGTGAGCTGTGTGTCTGACCATTTCCATGTCTACAGGTAAGCAAAGGGAAAAACAGATGGGCCACTTTGCCATCTTACAAAAAACAATGTTTTCAATATGGTCTCCAATATGGAATTCTGTTTAGGGACTAAATTGCCCAAGAAATCATTTCAGAAAGACAACAATAAACTCAGTTATGGGCAAGCAGAATGCTTCTTGATGAATAGTGTTCATTTAAGTATGGACCAACAAATTAACCAAATTTCTGCCATATGTAACTTGTCCTTGGAACAAACTTGAGGCCGAAACTGAGCATGTCAAAGCATACCCAGATCCTCCACCTCCCACTGGCCAGTGCCAGATTAGTTTTCCAGAGGGCATTGACACTGTTTGTTTTGCTAACAGAGTTGGTGCTTGCCTCTGGCTCCCAACAAAAGAACCCTGCCTCACTCTAGGGAAAAATACCCTCCCTGACATTTTCTGGTCTCACTAAGAAGGAGCTTAAAGTCAGAGCAGACTTAGAGAATCCTCCTCAGTGACACTGCAAAGCACCAATGGGGGTCAAAATAATATAATTTTGCTCAGAAATAAGTGATGGAGAATGCAGACAGTCACTACATGGTCCTATTTAGAAAATAGGAAATGCATGATAATGGAGGCTAACGGTGCCTAAAGTCTTGAATGTCCCTTCTCACCTACTACTGCCCCTTAAGTAGATCTCATTTGAACTCCTACAATTCCAAATGAGAATTCCCATTTAAAGTTACCTCAGCAAGCATAATATCTCAGGGTATATGTATAAGATATGCATAACTGGAAAAGAAAATTGTGTAGTGATGCAAGGAAATCAAAGTTTGGAGAAATACAGAGGAGTTTAATCATCCTAGATGCTGCATGAGAGGCTGAAAGTTTGGACATTTATTTAAGAGGAATTCCAGACTTGGCCGGGGAAAATCAATGAGCAGTAGTGAGTATGACAAAGAAGGAGCTACTTGTAAACCCTACCTCTAACATTATTCATAGGTGCAATAAGCTGTTTAGTATAGGAATCTGAGCAGCACCAGCAAGTCCCCATAACTTGTTGATATCCTTCTCCCATGGACCCACTGGTCCAGCCACTACCATACCCTGAAATATCAGTAACAAAACAATACTAGTCACTAACCTTTACTGAAAATTTATTACATTGCAGGATCTATTCTAAAAACATCATACAGATTATTTCTCATCCCTCTAGTTTAACCATTTCAGTATAATTTTTTATTCAAAAAGAATGATAAATTTGATCATTACTATGTTTCTTCTGTCAATATAAATATATTAAACAATATTATATATAATCCTTTTTGTGGTACTGGGGAGGTATTGAACTTAGGGCCTTGCACATACTTTGCAAGCACTCTACCATGGAGCTGTACCCCTAGCACTCAATTTAAATTTTTATCTTTAGATAGGGTCTTGCTAAATTATTCAGTCTATCTCTGGTCTCCAACTCATGATCCTCCTGCCTCTGTCTCCCATGTCACTGGGATTACAGTCGGGTGCCACTACACCCAGCCCAATATGGTCACATTTTTTTAAAAAGTCAAATTTGAGGTTCAGTCATGGGTTGATGATAATCAAAAAGAGAACTTAAATAAATGAAAGCACTTGTCCAAATTGCATTGGGATATATTCTAACCACATTTATCTTCAAATATACCTTCCCCTATCAGGGCCTTTTCCCTGGCTAGCTCCTGTACGCGGAATGTTCTTCCTCTGGGCCTTTACAATCTGCCTCCTTCTTGTCATTTGAAACTAAATTTAAGCATCATCTCCTCAGAGAAAGCTTCCCTGGTCACCTAAAGTTGTTTCCCCAAGTCATTCTCTATTACTTAATCCTATTTCAATTCCCTGCAGACCATGCATCACTATCAGAAGTTATCTATAGTATGAGGGGATATATTGTCCCATTAGTTTCAAAAGGGTTAATCCATTGTAAGTCCCTGGGGGCAACCGGTGTTAATACATTCATCCATTATCAACCACTAACATCTAAATATTCATTAGATCATATAATGAAAGGTGTTGTGCAAAGAAAAAACATGATGAAAACAGTTTCAAGAATATTCATTTGACAGCTGTGTAGAGAATCATTTAGGACTAGAGAAAAGCCAGAGCTCTCCACACAAGTTAGTAGGCTATTTTGCAGGAAACGTATTACTAAATAAAAGAATGAGTTGAAATTGATATATAAATTTTACAAATTTAGAGACCATGTAATGTGTATACTAGAAACCAAATTCAACCAGAAGGGCTCTTTTAGCCTGGCACCACGCCGCACACCTGTAATTCCAAGCTACTACTACTAATAATAAGTTTTTTAAAAAGAGCCTGAGTTTACAGCTTAATGGTAGAGCACTTGCCTAGAACATGCAAAGATCTGGGTTCAACCCCCAGTACTGAAAAAAAGAAGGGCACTTTTAAGCAGTAAATGTACAACTGTGAGCATGCAAAAGGAGACCCAGACTAAGTTTTGGAGCTGGCATGAAAGAGAGCTGAACTGCTCTGCATAAGAGCATTTGTAGCACATTTATATCTCTCCTGAGAGGGTTGGAGCAAAAGACAAAGAATAAGGAAGAGGCCACAAAGAGATAGCAAAGAGTCTGGGCAAATAGGGCGAGACTGGAGCTCTGTTTGCGGAAAAGGCTGAAGGACCTTGAAGGACAAGGATGGCACTATGCCACTTGAACTTTTTTGAATGCCTATGATAAAAATCTCTCGATATTCCCCAAGCTTCAGTAAAATCTGCTGTTGGTTTGAGTCAACATAGTAACAGCACGTACAGTGCAATGAGACAATCTTGAAATGAATTCAGCAACAGCAAGTACTCAGAACTGGAGGTGACTCCAATAGCAACCCAAGGATTCACAGCTTAAAAAGGGCTTTGGACTTTCCAAAATCTCTGGGATGAAGGTTCTGGCCAATCTTACCAAGATTTTAAGGATGATAAACTTGCCCTTAGCTGACATCTTGATTACGTATGTATAGGATTTTCTTAGCATGAAATACAAAAGCAGTAGAAACCAGAGATTTCCCAACACAATTCGATTTAGCTTTAAGCCTCTGGGCTACTTTTTAAATTATCTTTCTTTTTCTTTACTTTCTTTATCTTTGCTTTATTTTCCTTTTCCCCTCTCTTTCCACTCTCACTCAAAGAAGGAGATGGTAAATTGCCAAAAAGGTACAGCAATTCCAATCCCAGCTAGACTGCTCCTGAAATCTGCAATCTGTAAGTGAGCTTTATGAAGAAAGAAAACTGATCAAGGTAGAATAATATTGCTAGCCATATGCCAGCGTCAGGCAGAGAAGCTGCAGCTGCACTATCAATTAGAACATTCTAATACCCAGTTATGAAGACTGACACTTTGGAAGTAATTAAGTACTAGATATTTTTGGGTAATTGCTGCTGTAGGAACTCACAACCTGTGAATTTGGGAGATTGAAGGCTTGATAGTGCCTTCTTCTTTAGAGGCTGCACTATCTTAATTGTCCCTAATCATTTGAACACCTATGGTGTTTTGTGATTGCCTAAAGCACAGCAGTTGGTCAAATGTGAACCAAGGGGGAACCACTGCCTCTTTTTTTTTCCACTGCTAAGTATCATGGAAAGCAGCAGGGGCATATTGGAATATCAGACTAAACTACAATGACAGAAATAGCCCATTGATATGCCAGATTCCCATTAAAAGCATACAACTGCTATAGCTAATTTCCTATGGCTAGTAGGGGATTCTAGGAGGCAATAGTCATTCTGTCAAGATGCTGAGACTGTCAAAGATGTCTCTTTCCAGTGAATGGGGGGAATCTTAGCTGATTATTATTACAGTTAGTCCCTCAGTATTGTGTGTTCCTACCATGTGATCAAGCTATTCATTGTGTGAGAGAAAGGAGCCTCAATATCAACAACAATTTGCAGCCTCAATTTTGCATAGAATCATAGAATTATAAAGCTGGAAGTAACCTTGGGAATCATCTGTCTCAGTGAGTTTCCATCTGGGCCACACATTATATACCTGGGAGCTTTTAAAAACTACCATGCCTGAGATTTACCCCTGACCAATCAAATTGGATTAGGGGGCAGGGCTACATTCTAGACATTATTTTTCCTTTATTTATAAATGTTGATGGAGTACAGAGAAATAAGACGCTGGCTTTTTCCATTATGCAAATATTACATCACTTTTGCTTACACATTCATCAATTTACATAGTTTACAGAACCATATTTCCCATGTATTCATGGGTTGCATCGTATATTTTGAGATTTTTCTCTCTCTCCTTTTCCCCCTCTACTTTATTTCCATTCCCCTTCCCTCTTCCTCAACCTCCACTCACCATACTGATCCCCTTCCCCCTTCTTTCAACATTATTTATATTTCTCCTTATTAGATAAGCATTATTATTCATTTTTATATATCTACATATTTATGGGGTTTTTTTCTTCCAGTACATTAGATCTAGCTTCTACATATGAGAGAGAACATACAGTATTTCTCTTTTGGGGACTGGGCTAGATTGCTAAAGAAGATGTTCTGCAGTTCCGTCTATTTTGCTGTATTTGACATAATTTCATTCTTATACTTTAAATGTGTTTTTAGAACTCCCCAGGCAATGTTGTGGTGTGGCCAGATTGGAAAACCACTTGTTCATCCAACCTTCTTTTATTAAAGTGAGAGAACTGAGGCCAACAGAGGAGAAATGTGTTATCCAAGGTCACACATTGTGTAACAATTCTAGACCTAAAATCAAGCTTCTGGACTCTCAGTGGGTCTTCTCTTTCCCTTCAAAAAAGCTGCTTCCTGTTTAAAAAAAAAACTGTGACTTGGCAAAGGTAAGGAACCTACCTAAGGTCACACAGTTTGTAAGTGGCAAAACTGACACTTGAACTAAGATAGTCTGAACATTGAGCAGCTAAAGTAAAAGGAAGACATGATAAAGTTAAGGAGCTAACCAAAATATTTCAAAGGGTAGACTGAAAGACAAAATCAAATATTATAATATCATGTGCAAAGAACTAGAGATAGCAAACCAAAAGGGAAGAACATGTTCTGTTTTTCTCAAGCTTAAGAAATTGAAGAAAAAAACGCAAGCCTTGAGTGGCAATAATGAAGGATTCGACAGGGAAAATATTAAATGATGCAGGAAACATCAAAAGAAGATGGAAGGAATACACAGTCATTATACCAAAAAGAATTGGTGGATGACCAACAATTCCAAGAGGTTGGGTAAGATCAGGAACCAATGGTATTGATGGAAGAAGTGGAAGCTGCCTTGAAGGCATTGGAAAAACACAAGGCTCCAGGAATTGATGGAATTCCAGTTGGAAAGTTGCAACAAACAGATGAAGCACTGGAAGTGCTAACTTGTTTATGCCAAGAGATTTGGAAAACAGCTACCTAGCCAACTGACTGGAAGAAATCTATATTTTTCCCTATTCCCAAGAAAGGAATTCCAACTGAATGCAGAGATTATGAACAATATCATTAATATCACACAAAAGCAAAATTTTGCTAAAGATCACTCAAAAGTGACTGCCGCAGTATATAGTCAAGGAATGTACAGAAAATCAAACTGTATACAGAAGAGGGTGTGGAACTGGGGACATGATTGCTGATGTCAGGTGGATATTAGCCAAAAGCAGAGAATACCAAAACAATGTTTATCTGTTTTAGTGACTATACAAAGGCATTTGACTGTGTGGAGCATAACAAATTATAGATAACATTGTGAAGAATGGGAATACCAGAGCACCTAATTGTACTCATGAGGAATCTGCACATGGACCAGGAGGCAGTCATTCTAACATAACAAGGTAATACTGCCTGGTTTAAGGTCAAGAAAGATGTGCATCAGGGCTGCATCCTTTCACTATACATCTTCAATCTCTATGCTGAGCAAATATTCCAAGAAACTAGACTTTATGAAGAATACAGCATTATGATTTCACCAACAATCTGCGTTATGCAGATGACACAACTCTGCTTGCTGAAACTGAAGAGGATTTGAAACATTTACTAATGAAAATCAAAGAACATAGCCTTCAGTGTGGATTGCATCTCAACATCAACAAAACAAAAATCCTTATAAATGGGTCACTAAACAACTGCATGACAAATGGAGAAAAGATTGAGGTTGTCCAAGGTTTTGCTTTACTTGCTTCTACAATCAACACCCACAAAAGCAGCAGTCAGTCAAGAAATCAAGACACATTGCATTGGGAAAAGCTGTTTCAAATGACCCCTTCAAGGTGTTGAAAAGTAATGATATCACGTTGAAATTGAAGATGTGCCTGACTCATGCCATGGTATTTTCAGTTGCATCATATGGTTGTGAAAGCAGGATGTTGAAGAAGGGAAATAAGAAGAATTGATGCTTTTGAATTATGGTACTGGAGATTGAATATACCACAGACTGCCAAAAGAATCAACACACCTGTCCTAGAAGAAGTGCAACCAGCATGCTTCTTAATCTAGCATATTTTTCCCATGTTGTTAGGAGGGACCAATCCCTGAAGGACATCATGTTTGGGAGAGTGGCAGGTCAACAAAAAGAAGGAAACCCTTCAACTAGATGGATTGACACAGTGTCTGCAACAATGGGCTTAAACATAAATAAGATTGTGTGTCTGGCACAGAATTGGGGAATGTTTTGTTGTGTTGTACATAGGGTTCCTATGAGTCAGACCCAACTTGACAGCACCTAACAACACCAACATAGTCTGTACATGGAGCCACTATGCTGTCTACACTCCACACCAAAGCTGGCCAACAGAATCAGGCTTAGTACCAAATGATATTAAGACTAGTAATGTTCAAGGAATGCAGAGAAGGAAGCAGTGCATAGAAGGAGACCAGATTTGAAATGGACCTGGAGATCCAAGTAGGATTTAGAGAAACTGACTTGCCAGATGGAGACCTGGAGTTGTGGTTGGAATGATGTAAGTCAAGGAATAGTGAAGGATATCCACGAAGTGTAGAAAGGAATCAGTAACAACTTTTATATAATATTTCAAATTTAAAAGTTGCAAGTATAGCAGACAACATCTGTACATCCTCTATCCAGGTTCAGCGATTTTTAAATTTTTGCCTCATTTGCATGTTCTCTATCTCTCCATCTGTGTATTTGACTCTCTCTTTACACACACATAAGTTAATAAGCTTTGTTTGGGATGCAGATATCATAGTGAATAAATTCACTGTATATGTACACACAAAAAATGGCATATCTATCACTTAATATATATAATTAAATTCTATATATTATTTAGAAATGAGTATTTCATTCAATATTCTTCTATACAATTTATTTTATGAGACATTTGAAGATAGATTACATACATTAATTTACCCTTTAATACTTCAGTTTACACCTCTTAAGGATGATGATATTCTCTTAGATAACATCCTGTATCATATTTAGTTATCACATCCCTTTAGCTTCGTTTACTCTCAAATGGTTCCTCAATCTTTCTTTGACTTTCATAACATTCATATCTTTTTAAAAAATGGACCTGTTATTTTATATACTGTTCTTCAATTTTGTTTCATCTGATGTTTTCTTTCAATTAGATTCAGGTTATGCATTTCCAGCAAAAAAAAAAAAAAAAAAAGATACACAATATGTCCTACTCAGAGCATCATATTTGGAGGATGCAATGTCTGTCACATTGATTTTAACCATCCACTCAAGGCATTTTCCAGTCTTTCCACTGCATACTCTTTAATTTCATAAATAAAAAGCAGCCTTCAAAGAAACACTTTGAGATCATGCATTTACATAGTTCATCAAAATTCCTTTTGCCAAAGTTAGCATCTATTGATGATTCTTTCCTGAACCCTTCTATACAATGATGGTAGCAAAATGATGATGTTCTACCTCCACTACTCCCTCCACATGTACCAATTGATAATCTACTGTAAGGAAGATTCCTCCTGTTACTGGGAGATGCAGAGAGCAGGTACAGAGAAAGAATTTTGAGTCTGGGAGGCAAGTGGCAGGCAGTTCCTTCCCCAGCAGTAGCAATGATCTCTCCCACCCCGAACAGCAGATACATCCCTTCATCTGTGTTTCCCATATATAAGAATTTATATGAGACACAGAAATTATAGTATAGAGTATAGAATAAGTTTATTAAAGATAGAGAATATAGACAAAGATTGTAAAGATAGTCCACCTTCAATATGTGAAGGTGGGCAGTATTGTGGGCAGTAGTAAAGGACTACTACTGCTGACCTTGCCTAGAGCCAAGGTCAGCTGTGATCTTTATACTGGGGTTTGAGCCTTCAGAGGAGGTAAGGAACGTTTTACACCTAGGAACTGTGTCCAGAATGGGTTAATGGATTCCCAGTGTTTTCAAAGGACTGGGCTCAGAGATGGGCATTTCAAAAGGTGAGAAATCCAGGCAGCTACTGGGCTTAATAATTGAGGCAGAATCTGCTAAACAATGTCCCATTTGATTGTTGGGGATTGGTGCATGTCTCATAAAGCCTTATCAACCTTCCTGGATGAATGTAGAAGTGAGGAGTGATTTTAGTTCTCTGTTTCCTTCAAGCAAGTATGCTGTTTGTAGGAATATTATCTATCAGGGAAGCACTGAACACCAGACCAAAGCCTTTGTCCCACAAGAGGCACACATTGGTATTCATATTACAGGTGGCTGGGAAGCACGTGGCTAGGCTGGGAGGAGGGTGGCTGCAGAGGCCTCTATTTCCTTTCTTCCTGCCTACTATGTCCCCTAACACTCCCTTCTCCCCATTTGCTTGGTTATTTATTATTGTCGTGTACTTTAATGGTTTCTATATCTGTCTCTGCCATTCACACTACAGACTGGCTAAAATACTATGGCAGAAGCCTGCAGAGTTTTCACATATATACAGAAAGGTTCAGGTCTCTGTAAGAAACAAGACACGAGTACCCAGAGGCTTAGCAAACCTACAGAAAATCCTGATGGGGTGTTAAATGAGACATACTGCAGCTATTTGTAGTAATAAACTCAAAATCCAAACAAAAACACTCTGCTGTTTGTTTGAAAGTACTGTAACTATTGACATGCAGCATCTGAATTTGCAACCACCAACTCAGTAATGATTGTTCCAGGAACCTAGTTTTGCGCCCCCCCCCCAAAAAAAAAAAGAATTCAGCTAAATGTATCATGACAGTTGGATTTCTGACAGCTCCAGAAAAAGATATACATTCTTGGGGTGAGTTGGCCAAGAATGAAGGATTGGACTACAGGAGGTAGTAATTAATCTGATAAAAATCATTCAAACTGTGAAAAAATTAATGCTGCTGAGATTTCAAGGTATGTTAACAGTTCAATTAGGGTTTTTACAAACCACATCAGCAACATTGAGATGTTTTAACAATTAAGATCTGAGGCCCGAGGGAAGATTTATTTTCATTAGATTTAAAATTAGGACTGCAAATTGAAAAAGTACTTTACAGATTAGTAGATTTGTAATCGGGTATAAACAAGCCATGTGAGGAACATGTGCCAAATTCTTCACTGAAACACACAGAGAAGGCCTTATCTTTTCCCAGGTGTCTTTACTTTTCCTATTTTCACCTCCTTCCCAAAACTGGACTTAAGTGTGAATCCCTTAGTCATGGGCAGGTAGGGGCCGGCCAATGAAACATTGGATTACCTTCTGTTTACATCCCCCTCAAGAGAGGCTCCAAAGCAAGAATTTCCTTTGTTGCTTGACCTCCCCTGGAGAGATATAGAGGGAGTACCTATTCACCCCAGCTAGAGAGGACAGACCAAAGAAAGGATTCTGTCAAGTCCAAATTGGTCAATCAATGAGCTTATTGGGGTTACTTGCAGGAGCATGGGCACTCATCAGCAGCCTCACAGGCAGCTATAATCAATAGGAAGAATCCTTCTGAGGAGTCCCACCCTCAATCATTTATTTACCTCGTATATAACTTAGTATCCATATACTTGGGAAGGATGGACTGGTGATTAGAATCTCAGAAGAAAGCCTCATGAAGGCTTTGTGAGGATCTTGTAACCCACTCTCACCCTCCAAGAGGGAATGTTAACATCCCCATTACCATTACCATTACCATTACCAGAGGCCTAGCTATCTGCTGTATAGTTTTGCTTATTTTGTTGTCATGATTACAGTCCAAAGTCTCCTGTAGGTCATTACAGGTGCTCTGCTTCAAGATGGTAATGATCATGTCAGGCCCAGAGGAAATGACTACACTACAACCTTATATTTTCTGAAACTGAAAATGACATTTATGATAAACAAGGCCAATATCAACTTTGACTTCATGCTATCTTACAAAGGATTTTTGTACTATCTCAGAATGTAAAAATTTGTCAGGGAGACACAGTCTGCATGGGAAAATAATGAAGTGTCTTAAAAATAACAATAGTTGATGAGTCTGAGAAGATAGTTTTTATAGAGATCTCATTCTAGAAAATTCAGAACATAGGGCTTATGTATTTTTACACATAAAAGAACAGATTTCTTGGCATTTACTTTATTAGACTTTGGTAGCATTTTTAAAGCTTTTCGGAAAAGGGACAAATGCTACTTTTAAGGTTTACATGAAGGATTCAGATGCCAAAGCTAGAGGTGAACTCTCTAATTTCAGACCGTACGATGGACTGGTGGTTCCACTGAAATGATTCTTTTTGCACTATGAAAGTCTGACTTTTTCCAAAGTTCTCCCACCGTGAGAATCTTCAGCATTTGGTTGGTAACCAAGGAGTGAATTCATTGCCTTCTTGGGAGAATTTCAGTTTTGGTTTCTGGCAGATCCAAAGCAAAGGGTTGCTGGCTGTTGCACTTAAACCACCCAGAGGGTGCTTTAAATTCTTGACATGTTGTAAGACAAAAGATTCAAATTTGCTATTAAGCTGCTGTAATATTGTTCAATTTCTGAAATGATTTTGTGATCTTTAGAATGATGGGATTTCTCATAGAGCTCTTTGGCCTTGAAACATACTTATACACAACATTTGTCATATGCAGTAACATTCAGCTACAGCAGAATAAATAGGTTTAAAATCGTGAGTTCCGCCTGCTAGATTGCTTCATCATTACGCCTTGGCATCCTCAAATGCAATAAATGTGGAAATTCGGAATTGAAGGGCTTGATTTCCAGTCTCAGTGGCCTCTCTCCCTTTGAATTAATGTGGTGCCATTGAGTTCAGCAGTAAAGCATCCCATGCTAACAGAGAGAAAATATCAACTTGCTTCCTGTGCATATGTGAATTTGGCAAAATATCAGTAAGAAAGCAATATAAAAGTAAAAATGATTTAGCTGTCGTGAACATGGGAAGGTAAATTTAATGCATAACTAACATCCTGCAGAATTTGTGGTTCTAGCCTACTGGGGGAGTGAAACATTAATTGAGTAAAGCTTTGGAAGAAAACCACTTTTTCTAGTGATAAAAGCAGAGTAGTACTTTGTGTGCTTTTCTCTAAGTAATGTTACATTTAAATCACCTTATCATCATCATCATCACCAGGGAATTGCTACTTAAAATTTTCTGTTTCTTGGCAAGCAAAGCAGAGAAAACTATATATATATATATATATATATATATATATATATGCACAAATACACACATATATATGTATATATGTGTATATATGTATGTGTGTGTATATATATATATATATATATATATATATATATATATATCCATTACTAACTCTAATGCTTCTGCTTCTCTAATGCTTCTCTTCTCTCTCAGTTCACTACTCCTTACAGCTGAAACCATCTGCGGAGTGATCCACAAGCTCTGGGATCAAATTATTCATAGTCAAGGAGGGGAATAAAGGAACATTAATTCTAGGGGTTCAGCTGATAGTCTTCCCTGCTCCAAGCGTGGTTAGCAGAAATCACTAATTATCCTCAACTTTCATTTCCACTTCTTCAAGCTTCAAAACCGCCCAATTCAGTTGTCAGTTACCAGGCTTCCATCTCACCAAATGTCTTCTTGTGTCTGTGCCTACTTCCTGCTTCTAAACTGTGGTGCTGCTCTCCTCTGCTCTTCTAGGATACCTGTGCCATTGTGGATTTCCCTGATGCTGATCATCTACCCAAACTGCTTCCAGCACTAGCTTCTTCTGGACATGGAGTTGGGTGTGTGACTGAGATGGAATTATTCCAATATGCTGGCTTACCTTCCAGTTCCTGATCTCGCTTGTCCGGGCCCATCCTGCCTCCAACATTTCTCATTTATTTCATATAGTTACCAGTTTAGTCATACCTGGTTTGTATGGCCAACTCTTTGCCTTATATATTCTGCAGGGAAGTTGATTCATAACTTTTCCCCCTCCACTACTTATTAAGCACAGCCCTCATCTTTTTCCCACAGAGCACTTTTCTTGGCATCAAGCAAAGTTTTAACCTTTCTTTCCTGTAAAAATGTGAGTTCCATAAGTCTAGAAAGTTTATATCCCCAACACTTAGCATAATTGGTACTCAATACCCATTTGTCAAAAAATAATGTTGTAAACTGGAGTGTTGGCTCACACCTTAATCCCAGTAACTCAGGAAGCAGAGACAGGAGGATCACAGGTCTGAGGCCAGAGGCTGCCTATGTAAGTTAGTGAGACCCTGCCTCAAAATAAAAAGTTAAAGAATAGGCTAGGGGTACAGCTTGCAAAACATGCTGAGGCCCTGGATTGAACCCCTAGTACTGCAAAATAACAATAATAATGTTGTGAGTTTTGCATATATATTTGCTTCCACTCTGTCCCACCCACAGAAATGATCATGTTCAACACTACAAGCCCAGATCACCACCACACAGTGGCTGAGACATAACAAGACTTCGAAGAACATTGAATGAATAAAATAAATTCTTCCATTATGACTCTGGTGAATAGAAAAAATGCATTAATACACAAAAGATCAAGAAAGCATGTCCAAAGAAGCATATATTTCAGGGAAATTGTGGTCACATAAAGTGTATAAAAATTTATTTCTATGTTAACTAAGTTCATTTGATCATTATACCCTGTATACATTCATCAAACTATGGTAATGTATCCCATAAATTTCTACAATTATAATAAATTCAAACATTTT
Source organism: Pedetes capensis (assembly GCA_007922755.1). Lineage (NCBI taxonomy): Eukaryota > Metazoa > Chordata > Mammalia > Rodentia > Pedetidae > Pedetes > Pedetes capensis. Next base: position 20,736 of record VMDO01024197.1, read on the forward strand.
CTTTCTAAAATCCCTACTGATAAATGTAAGAGGTCAGCAAAAGACTCAGAATCAAGATAAATATGTTAATGACTTGTTCTTTTTTGGTTTGGGAGACAGGGTCTCCCTTCTCACTGTGTAGCTCATACTGGACTATAACTCACAATCCTCCTGCCTCAGCCTCCCGAGTGCTGGGATTATAGGTGTGGACCACTACATCCATCCTTTTTAATAAAATGTCTTTTAAAAATCTAAATTAATGCAAAAACACACAACAGAGTATCAAAATTTTAAAGAAAAATAATAACTGCATAGTGCCTAGCCATATAACAGTCTGATGAAAAGGAAAAATATCAGAAATACTGGTTATTACATATAGTGTCTCCTACATTGTAAAAGTGATAGCGCCAAAACAAAAGGCAAGGTAGGTTGTCACATCAGCATGTAAATTGGAAAAAAAAACGGATAAAAGTCAGATTTTTTTGTATAAGAAAGGAAGTATAAATGGAACAAAATTCAGGAGGGGGCAGGAAAGCACAAGAGCTAGAAAGACAGGAATAGCCAAAGAAATAGGAAGAGAAATTTCAAGGGAAACATACATAGGAAAGTGACATTGGGGCAGAGATATCCAGTGAGGGAATATGATTAAGTTTTGCTCTGTGATGTGCAATTTAACCAGATATTCCATTTGTCCAGGGAATATGCAGCCTGATGCATATTTCCAGCAATCCATTGGGAAATGGATTTATTTGGGGAGAAGAATGATAGAGTCCTGAGCCTTTTCTCAGAAAAGGCATAAGGCAAGAACAGAGGCTATTCAGGGGAAGAACACTTGCTCCTTTACTCACTCACCAAGGGCTATTAATGCTGTTTCTTAAATAGCTCTTGAATCTGTCTACCTCTTTCTGCATCCCACCATCACCTTATCTCCTAAACAACCAACAGTTTCTCCTTCCCTGCTCTCCAATTCATTCCCCATGATGCAGTAAACGAGCTTTTTCAAAATCTCATGTCACTTCCACAGATCCTGGAGTAATCTAATACTTCAACATAGCTTCAGGGTCTTTCCCAAGCATTACCTTTTACCATGCCTCATTATAGCCAAAGCACCTGATGCATTAGGCTTCTTTAGGTTTTTTGAATGAATGCATTAGGAAAAAGTGGGAAAAAATAAGTATAAACCTTGTTGTTTGGGTGCCATTGAGTGAAATCCGACTCATAGCAACTCTATGTACAACAGAATAAAACACTGACTGGCACTGTGTCATGCACACAATCTTTTTATGTTTGAACTCAGTGTTGAAGCCACTGGGTTTCTTCTCATTTTGAGTCATGCTGCATCTGTGAAAGGAGGTTCCAGGGGCTTTGCTCTATGCCCATCACTAAAGTTGACTCTATTTGAGGCCACCACATGTCTATCAGTTTGCCATACTGTGGGGTCTTGTGTGTTGCTTTAAGGATGAAAGCTATGCCACAAGTATCTCAGATACCAGTGGGGTCACGCATGGTGGACAAGTTTCAGTTGAGCTTCCAGACTAAGACAGACTAGGGAGTAGGACCTTGCAAAGCACTCCCAAAACAACTAGACATTGAAAACCCTATGAATAGCAAAGAAACACTGTCAGATATAGTGCTAGAAAATGAGCCCCCCAGGTTGGAAGGCACTTAAAAGTCTACTGGGGAAGAGCTGCCTCAGCAAAGTAGAATCTACCTTAATGACAGAAATGGAGTAAAGCCCCAGGGACCTCCATTTGCTGATGTGGCATGACTCAAAATGAGGAGAAACAACTGTAAACATCCATTAATAATTAGAACATTGAATGTACATAGTATGAATCCAGGAAAATTAGAAATCCTTAAAAGAGAAATGGAGCACATGAACATTGACATTGTAGACATCAGTGAGCTAAAATGGACTGGCATGAACCATTATGAATCAGATAATCATATGGTCTACTATGCTGGGAATGATAAACTAAAGAGAAATGGGGTTGCATTCATCATCAAAAAAGACATCTCAAGACCTGTCCTGAAATACAATGTTGTCAGTGATAGAATAATACCCATATGCCTACAAGGAAGGCCATTTAATATAACTATTATGCAAATTTATATACCCACCACTAAGGCCACAAATGAAGAAAGGGAAGAGTTCTATCAGCTTCTGCAATCTGATATACATCAAACATGCAATCAAGACATACTGATAATCACTGGTGACTGGAATGCAAAGGTTGGAAACAAAGAAGAAGGCTTATTATTTGGAAAATATGGTCTTGGTGACAGAAATGAAGCTGGAGATTGCATGATAGAATTTTGTCAGACCAATGACCTTTTCATTGCAAATACATTTTCTCACCAACATAAATGGTGACTATACACATGGACTTTACCAGATGGAATATACAGGAACCAAACTGACTACATTTGTGGAAAGAGACGATAGAAAAGCTCCATATCAAATGTCAGAACAAGACCAGGTGCTGATTGTGGATCAGACCATCAACTTCTCATATGCAAGTTCAAACTGAAGCTGAAGAAAATTAAAACAAGTGTATGAAAGCCAAGGTATGATCCTGAGTATATCCCACCTGAGTTCAAACACCACTTCAAGAACAAGTTTAATGCATTAGATACAAATACTAGAGGACCAGATGAGTTGTGGCATGATATCAAGGATATAATTCATGAGAACAGCAAAAGGTTATTAAAAAGATAGGAAAAAAGAAAAGATAAGTTACATGTCAAAAGAGACTCTGGAACTTGTTCTTGAATGACAAGCAGCTAAAGTAAAAGGAAGACATGATGAAGGAACTAAATGGAAGATTTCAAAAGGCATCTCAAGAAGACAAAAACAAATACAATGACATGTGCAGAGAGATGGAGACAGAAAACCAAAAGGGAAGAACATGTTCTGTTTTATACAAGCTTAAGAAATTGAAGAAAAACTCAAGCTTCAAATGGCAATTTTGAAAGACTCTACAGGGAAAATATTAAATGGTGCAGGAAACATCAAAAAAGGATGGAAGGAACACATAGAGTCATTATACAAAATGGAATTAGTAGATGACCAAGCATTCCAAGACGTGGCATATGAACAGGAATCAATGGTACTGAAGGACAAAGGAGAAGTTGCCTTGAAAGAATTCTTGAAACACAAGCCTCCAGGAATTGATGGAATACCAACAGAGATGTTTCAACAAACAGATGCAGCACTGGAAGTGCTAACATGTCTATGCCAACAGATTTGGAAAATAGCTACTTGGCCAACTGAGTGGACAATCCATATTTGTGCCTATTCACAAAAAAGAGGATCCAACTAAATGTGGAAACTATCAAACAATATCATTAATATCACACACAAGCAAAATTTTACTAAAGATCATACAAAAATGACTGCAGCAGTATATAGACAGGGAACTGCCAGAAAATCAAGCTGGATTCAGAAGAGGGCAGGGAACCAGGGACATCATTGCTGATATCAGATGGATATTAGCCAAAAGCAGGGACTATCAGAAAGAAGTCTACCCACATTTTATTGACTATGCAAAGGCATTTGACTGTGTGGATCACAACAAATTATGGATAACACTTCAAAGAATGGGAATACCAGAGCGCCTAATTATACTCATGAGGAATCTGTACATGGACCAGGAGGCAGTTGTTCAAATAGAACAAGGAAATACTACCTAGTTTAAAGTTGAGAAAGTGTGCATTGGGGCTGTATACTTTCACCATATCTCTTCAATTTATATGCTGAGCAAATAATCCAAGAAGCTGGACTTTATAAAGACGAACATGGCATCAGGATTGGAGGAAGACTCATTAACATCCTTCATTATGCAAATAATACAACTCTGCTTGCTGAAAGTGAAGAGGATTTGAAACATTTACTGATGATCAAAGAACATAGCCTTCAGTATGGATTGCATCTCAACACCAACAAAACAAAAATCCTTACAAATGGGTCAGCATGTAACTTCATAATAAATGGGGAAAACATAAACATAAACATAAATGGAGGTTCCCATGATTTTGTTTTACTTGGTTCTGCAATCAACACCCACAGAAGCACCAGTCAAAAAATGAAAAGATGAATTACTTTCAGAAAACCTGTGGCAAAAGATTTTTTTAAAGTATTGAAAAGTAAAGATGTCACATTGAAGATGAAGGTGCGCCTGACTCATGCCATGGTATTGTCAGTCGCATCATATGGTTGTGAAAGCTGGACATTGAATAAGGGAGAAAAGAGAAGAATTGATGCTTTTGAATTATGGTGCTGGAGATGATTATTGACTATACCATGGACTGTCAAAAGAACCAACAGATCTTTCCTAGAGGAAGTCCAACCAGAGTGCTCCTTGGAAGCAAGGATGACTAGACTGCATCTTACATATTTTGGACATGTAGTTAGGAAGGGCCAATCCCTGGAGAAGGACATCATGTTTGAGAGAGTGGCAGGTCAACAACAAAAAATAAAACCCTCCACTAGATGGATTGACACAGTGCCTGCAACAACAGGCTTAAACATTAATAAATCATGTGCCTGGCACAGAATCGGGGAGTGTATTGATCTGCTGTATGTAGGGTCGCTATGAGTTGGACTCCACTCAATAGCACCTAACAACAATTACTTTAGAGGGCAACTCTTCCCCAGTCATTTATTGAATGCCTTCCAGTCTGGGGGCCTCATTTTCTGGCACTATGTTTAACAGTGCTTCTCTGCTACTCATAGAGATTTTCAATGGCTAATTGTTTTGGGAGTGGGCTGGCAGGTCCTTCTCCCTAATCTATCTTAGTCTGGAGGCTCAGCTGAAAACTGTCCACCATGGTTGGCCCTGCTGGTATCTGAAATAGTAGTGGCATAGCTTTCAGCATCTCAATAACATGCAAGCCCCCACAGTCTGACAAACTGACAGACATGTGGGAGAAATATAATGGTACCACAAGGGAAAATGATTGCAAATTCAAGAGCTATAACTCAAAACTGTAATTATTAAAAGAACAAGGGGATAAACAGAAGTCAATCAAGTATAATATCTACATCATTACACCCAAACTATGTCCAAAGAAATTCATCTAGTTTATGGTATGTCATTTTCCCTTATTTTATTCTGTTGTCAAAGACACCAATTATGTGATATTGAGATAGTTTTTTAAGTTTAACTAAACTATACCTCAGAGAGTGCAGAGTGGCACTCTACCAACTGAGCTAAACTCCTGCCCTCCTAAACTATGAGCCAAAATAAATCTTTCCTCTTAATAAGTTGATTTAAGGTGCACTAACAGAAAGCTAATGAAACTGGCATGCTCTCATCTAAAATCAAGGTACCAGATCTATTCAAAGTTTTTAAAAGGCCATTATTCTTAACAGATATAAATTGAGTGCAGAAATATGGATTTTCTGATTGTTGTCATCTTTTCTTGGGATTTTTCTGAGTACTACTGGATCTAGAGATTGATCTAAATTTCTAGTGCTATGCTGTCCAATATGTTAACCACTAACTTCTGACAGCTATTTAATTTTAACTTAATTACAATTAAGTACAATTAAAATTATGTTTCTCAATCACACTAGCCACATTTCAAGTGCTTAGCAGCCAAATGTGGCTAGAGGCTTCTGTGTTGGACAGTGAGGATATAGAACATTTCCATCATCACAGAAAGTACTACTGAACAGAGTTGCTCTAGCACAGTCTAAAGCCCCCATTCCCAGTAATGGGATTCAGTGGAGCTCTAATTCCTCAGCTTCCCCCTCCTGACATTCTGAAAAGATTATGTATTGAAATAAATCCCCTACTACACTTCAACTTCAGTCAAAGTAGAGATTCTGACAGTTTCATTACCACCTTATCAACTCACTTCATGATTTTTTAAAAATTATTATTCTAAAAACCCATTTATCCATACCAGATTTAGGAGCTGTTTGAAGTCTATTCATTTAATAGAAACTGACTTCCAGTACATGATTCCTGGCTTCCTTGCCCCCTAATGTGCTCTATACCCAGCAGTGCTCACAGTTGTTTCCTTTCCAAGAAAGCTTCCTTCCATCAGCTGCAATCACAGACCCATTTAAAATCATGTTCAGGCATTTGCTTTATGTTTTCACAGTCACAGGAAATTACTTCTTTCACTTGGGTTTCATTTCTTTCTTTCCTTTTTTTTTTTTATCTTTTTAAGGAAAAGACTGTCTACCATGGCAATAAAGCATTGTGCTCTCTGTGGCTAGATAATTGAAGGAGAAACACTGACAGGCATATTGTTATATCAATAATGCACTGTCCTTCACAGACAAAAGGCACGGCTACTCACCCACCTCTAGTAAAATGCATGCTTTGAACTGTGCCTCCAAAGGTGAGAATGAGTTTGACTTAATCCATCTGATAATGATCATTTATGTAACTGCTTCTTGGAGTTAGGGTGCCATCTCTGGCCAGACTGGGCTTCAATCTGTGACCAGGGCCAGGACTTGCTTTTAACTACAATTAGGAAATGATTTTGTGATCATATCATGGCTCAATTTAATATCTGACATGATTTACCAGAAAATACATGAGGATTAGAAATTAGATGCCATGTGTTCTAACCCCTTAACCTAGAGAAGCACAGATAATAAAGATTTTTGGCATAAAAATACAGTTTTTTGTCTACCCCAAGGATAGTACATTTTTGAAGTATTCATGTTGTCAATCTCCAATCCCATACCTGTTCAGCAGACATCATTAATTGGTCATGGATTTGTTTTGTGCTGTGATCAGATGAGGCCCCAAATGACTTCTCACCACAGTGCCCTAATAGGCCACTGCCATTCAATCAGAATTGGCCCAAAAGATTAAACCTATTAATCACCTTCTCTCCAGAGAGGTCCATGAACCAAGCAGCTCTACAATCAACACCCATGGAAACAGCAGGCAAAAAATTAAAAGATGCATTGCATTAGAAAAAGCTGTTGCCAAGGACCTTTTTAAAGTGTTAGATAGCAAAGATGTCACATTGAAGACAAAGGTACACCTGACTCATGCCATGGTATTGTCAGTCACATCATATGGTGTGAAAGCTGAACATTGAACAAGGGAAACAGGAGAATTGATGCTTTTGAATTATGGTGCTGGAGGCAAATATTGAATATACCATGGACTGGCAAAGGAACCAACACATCCATCCTAAAAGAAGTACAACCAGTGTGCTCCTTGGAAGCAAGGATGGCTAGACTGCATCTTACATATTTTTGACAGGTTATCAGGAGGGACCAATCCCTGGAGGACATCACATTCAGAAGTCAACAAAAAAAGAAGATCCCCAACTAGATGGATTGACATAGTGGCTGCAACAGTAGGGTTAAATCTAAAAAGATCATGTGCCTGGCACAAAGTCAGGGAGTGTTTCATTCTGTTGTATATAGAATCGCTATGAGTCAGACCCAACTCGACAGCACATAACAACAACAAAAAAAAAGTATTGGAATTGTAACTGTATTGTTGTTGTTGTTGTTGTTAGGTGCTGTTGAGTTGGTATCCGACTCATAGCGACCCTCTGTACAACAGGGGAAACACTATTGTCAGTGCTTCTCTGCTGTTCATAGGGTTTTCAATGGCAGATTGATTTTTGGGAGGGGGTTGCCAGGTCCTTCTCCCAAGCCTGCAGCATCTGGTGTTCCCAGGCAGTCTCCCATCCAGGTACTAACCAGGCCTGACCCTGCTTAGCTTCCGGGATCTGACGGGATCAGATACCACAGGGCTATGGCTGCAGGCGTAACTGTATTGGGACAGTTAAATCTAATAAATTTATAAGAGAATTTGACAAAATTAAATGGATATCAAGATTTGCTCAAGAAGATGGCCTGGGTGCTCCATTAAGACTTTCTGTGATGATCCCCTTTGGCTATGATAACATATTCAAATGTCAAAAGAGTTGAGTTTGATTGTATGCCCTTCCACACACAGGGGAAGTAAGGTGAAGGGCACAGCTCAAAGAGTCCATTATACAAACTTCTCTACCTCACCTGCCAGCTTGTCTGGCACAGGCTCTGAGAAGTCGTCATTTTTTTAATTCACAAAAGTTGTACATATTTATCATGAGTACCATAATGCTTCAAAATATGTATACATTGTGGAATGGCTAAGTGAAGTGAATGAACATATGTATTATCTCACATACTTCGCAGGTTTTGTGGTGAGAGACCACTGAAAACTTACTCTCAGTGATTTTCAAGTATTCAATAAATTGCTATTAACTATGGTCACCAACCTTTATGATAAATCTCCTGAACTTACTCTTCTCATCAAACTGAAATTTTGTATCCTTTGACTTAAATCTCCCCAACTCCCTTCCTACCCCTGGGTAACCACCATACTATTCTCTGTTTATATGACTTTTTTAGATTCCACATATAAACGAGATCATGCCATATTTATTGTTCTGTGCCTGACTTCTTTCACTCAACATAATGTCCTCCAGGCTCATCCATGTTGTTGCAAATTACAGGATTTCCTTTTTGGAAAACTAGATAGTATTTTATTTTGCACATGTACCACATTTTTTTCATCCATCCATCAATGGATGCTTAAGTTGACTCTATATCTTGCCTATTATGGATAGTGCTGCAATGAACATGAGGGTGCAGATAGCTCTCCCACATACTGATTTCACTTTTTTGGGTATGTGTGAGATTGCAGAAACATATAGTAGTTCTATTTTAAAATTTGTGAAGTACCCCCATACTGTTTCCCATAATAGCTGCACTAATTTACATTCCCAGCAAGTGTACCAGGGTTCCTTTTTTTCCCCATCCTCACAAGCACTTGATATCTTTAGTCCATTTGATAACAGCCATACTTACTTAGCTGAGGTGATGCCTCACTGTGATTTTAATTTGCATTTCCCTGATGATAAGGGATCTTGAGAATTTTGTCATATACATGTTAATTATATATGTGCCTTCTTTTAAGAAATATCTATTCATGTCCTTTGCCCATTTTTAAATTGGGTTATTTTCTTGGCATTGAGTTGAGTTCCTTAAATATTTTGTTTATTAACCTCATATCAGATATATGGTTTGCAAATATTTTCCTCTATTCTGTAGGTTGCCACTTCACTGTGTTAATTGTTTCCTTTGACAGGCAGAAACTCTTTAGTTTGGTGTAATTCCATTTGTCTATTTCCACTTGGGCTGCCTAAATTTTTGAAAAGACATCATATCTAAAAATGCATTGTCCAGACTAATGTCATGAACTTTTTCTTCTATGTTTTCTTCTGATAGCTTTGCAGTTTCAGGTCTTATGTTTAAGTCTTTTATCTGCTTTGAGTTAATTTTTGCTTACCGTGTAAGATAAGAGTCTACTTTTATTCTTCTTTGTGTAGATACCAAGTTTCCCAAACACCATTTGCTGAAGAGAATATCCTTTCTCCATGAGTGTTCTTGGCACGTTTGTCAGAAATTAACTAACCATACCCGCATGAATTTAAGAAACTCCCACCATTACT
>VMDO01024198.1:0-29969 GCA_007922755.1 Pedetes capensis
TAAGTGGTCCTTAAGAACAGTAGAGAATAGTAGAGATACAAGAGGATTTGGGGTCAAACAGCCTCATTCTGGGACTTGGTCCAGTTATATTAACTTAAGCAACTTACCATTCCAAGTCTCAGCCTTGTCCAGCATAAAATGGGAGTAAGGATGCCTACTTCAAAGAGTTTAAAAGTAGCTGGCCCCAAACTTCTTCTTGGGGATAGGCTCTTTTGTAGGCAAACCTCCTTGAGAAGTTCTCCTGACTTATTTGCTTCCTGAAGGGCATAGATATGTCACAGAGGGCTCTGGAAAGGGGGTGAAACTTCCCTCCATGAGACAAGAGGAATTTGTAAAAGAAGAGGCAAAGAAAAGATGAGTGACAGAGGAGAGAGGAGAGCCAGGCGATGGCCAGAGGCTGGGGCAGGCAAGACACACCCTCCCTTCTGCCCATCCCACCCCACTAGACAGCACTGCACCCCATATCTGTAACAAAGTCAACAAAATCGTAAAACCTCTGAGGAGTAGTGGAGAGTGGGAATTGAGGCTGCATTTTACACCTGGCCATTCCAGTACAGTTTAAGATGAGTGATGAGTACACAAGAATCTGTAGACACCATGTGAGCAGGCTTAGCCTCCTGAGGCTGAGGACACACCAGGAGACACCAGTGGTTTTGTTATTGTTGTCATAAGAAAAACAGTAATGACAGCTTAGAAATGTTTCATTCAAATGGTTAAACTTCCAAAGAACAGGTTTAAACTGTGCAGATGGATCTTGACACATCTTCCTTCCATTCTGTACCATTTCCTGGCAAGCACAGAATGGCTGAGACACCTGCCCTGGACTTGGTAGAACCAGGGGGCTGTTTCCACTTTTAGTCTATTAAAATTCAGGTGGGGAGCATTTGTTTCTGAGGCTGCAATAGTAAAGAGGGCAGAGCTTCCACAGTGGGGAAAAAAACAAAACAGGTCTCAAGAGGAATCAGAACAATTTCCCTGGCAGGTTAGTTTTATGTCGCACCTGTTCTGCAGGCTTCCTTGCTTCTGCCTCAGTGACATTTTGCATATTTTACCCACAGTACCTTGCAATCATTAAGCTTTCAATAGGTTGCTTTTTGGCAGTCCTCCTAACCTAATTAGGTGCCTGCCTAAGCCAAGGGAGTGACTTTTTTTTTCACTCTTTTTCTGGTCAAAATTACCTTCCCAGGATCCTGGGCATGTCCGGCACATCCAAGTCCAGAGCTTATGGTGAAGATCACCCATGCAACTTGATAAGGACAGCTCCAATCTTTCGTCCTTGCCTGATGTCCATAAACTATTTGATTTCCTTTGGAGACCATTATCCATGGTATTGCCTGACAAATTATTTATCCATTGGTTTATTGTATGCAGATGGGGTTTTAGATTTTCCATCGTGTCTCAAAGAAAAATGAACAAGGAATGAAAGATACCTAGTCTCTCCTCCATTGTTGGCAGCTGGCAGAAGATCTGCTCCAGCTACTCACACAGAACACATCTTTGTGTTTTTCTTCTTTACTCTGCTACAGGGAGAGATCTAAATTGACAGCTCCTCTGATAGCAGCCATACCCAATGCTGGGCTGCTCCTCTTTCTGTGCAGGCCATATACCCTGGCCTCTCTTGGCTTTCTTTACAGGGTTCTGGCATTGACATTCATTAGAAACCCTGGCTCTGGCTTCCCTTCTCATTTCACCTCATGTCCCGAACTCTGGTCTCACCTTCAAAGCTTCTTAGTGCTCTGTTCTGACAGATCTAAATACTCTTATTTCAATCATGGTCTATCTATACCAGGTTGCTAATTATGTTCTGGCTCTCCAAGATACAGAGCTCATTTGCTGACTCACAAGAGACAACCAAAGGAAGTCCTTCATTAGTATTCCTGAGGTGCTCATTAGCCACTGGGAGAATCACACCATCCAAACTGTCAAACCCATCCACCTGCAGGAAAGAAAAAGGATGCCACTTGGATTAACAGTGCTTTTCCTCCTTCCAGTGAGTAGCTCCTTAGAGCTCAGCACTATTGGGAGAGGGTGTCAAATCTGCAAGGCAAACCTCTATCCCCAAGGGGAGAAAAGCAAGACCAACAAACAGGAAACAAATAAAATATAATATGCAAAAGCAATGGGAATCATCAGGACCAATTTAGGATTACTCAAAAAAAGAAAAAAAAAGAAGGTTGATTTAATATTTCAAAAATGTAGTAGTGGCCAGACATGCTGGTACATACCCTTAACCCCAGCATTTGGAAGGCTAAGGCATGAGGATTGCCAGTTTGAAGCCAGCTTGAGTTACATATCAAGTTCCAGGCCAACTTGGGCTACACAGTAAGATCCTTAAAATATTAAAAACAAAAACTCCATGTAGTTTACCAATTTAAAATAACAAAAATAGCCAGGGGCAGTGGCACACTGGCACATGCCTATAATCCCAACAATTCAGGAGGCAGAAGCAGGACCATAAGGATATCAAGGACAGAGGCACCTCATGTACTCATGTAACTTAGAAAGATTCTGACTCAAAATAAAAAGTAAAAAAATTGGCTGAGGGAACAGCCCAATGGTAGAACCCCTGCAAAGTATGTACATGTCCCTGGGTTCAACTACCAAGTACCGCAGAAAATAAAATAACAAAAATGAAAACACAGTATAATCCATTTAACAAATGAGGAAAATATCCACTAATGAAATTCAATGCCAAGTCATGGCTTAAAGGAAAAACAGCAGCAACAACAACAAAAAAAACCTTTTAGCCAATAAGTAGTAGAAGGAAACTTCCTTCAATGGATAATGGAGGCTACCAAAAATCCTAGAAGAGATCCATATTTGTGCCTATTCCCAAGAAAGGGGATCAAACTGAATGTAGAAACTTTGGAATGGTATCATTAATAGCACACACAAGCAAAATTTTACTAAAGATCACTCAAACTTGACTGCAGCAGTATACAGACAAGGAACTGCCAGAAAGTGAAGCTGGATCCAGAAGAGGGCAGGGAAACAAAGACATCGTTGCTAATGTCAGATGGATATTAGCAGAAAGCAGACAATACCAGAAAGGTGTCTATCTATGTTTTATTGACTATGCAAAGTCATTTGACCGTGTGGATCATAACAAATTATGGATAATACTGCAAAAAATGGGAATACCAGAACACCTAATTGTACTCATGAGAAATCTGTACATGGACCAGGAGGCAGTTGTTCAAATAGCATAAGGAAATACTGCTTGTCTTAAAGTTGAGAAAGGACTGTATCCTTTCACTGTACCTCTTCAACCTCTATGCTGAGCAAATAATCTGAGAGGCTGGACTTTATGAAGAAGAATGTGGCATCATGATTGGGGGAAGACTCATTAACAACCTGCGTTATGCAGATGACACAACTCTGATTGTCGAAAGTGAGAAAGATTTGAAACATTTACTTATGAAGATCAAAGAATACAGCCTTTAGTATGGATTACAGCTCAACATCAATGAAACAAAAATCCTTAAAACTAGATCAGTATGAAACTTCTTGATAAATAAAGAAAAGATTGAAGTTGTCCAAGATTCTGCTTTACTTGGTTCTATAAACAACAACCATGAAAGCAGCAGTCAAGAAATCAAAAGATGCATTGTATCAGGAAACGATGTGGCATAAGATATCTTTAAAGTATTGAAAAGTAAAGATGTTACATTGAAGACGAGGGTGCACCTGTCTCATGCCATGGTATTTTCAATCACATCATATGGTTGTGAAAGCTAGACATTGAACGAGGGAGACAAGGGAGGAAGTGATGCTTTTGAATTATGGTGCTGGAGATGAATGTTGAATATACCATGGACTGCCAAAAGAACCAACAGATCTGTCTTAGAAGAAGTACAACCAGAGCACTCCTTGGAAGCAAGGATGGCTAGATTGCATCTTACATATTTTGGCCATGTTGTCAAGAGGGACCAATCCCTGAAGAAGGACATCATGTTTGGGAGAGTGGAAGGTCAATGAAAAAAAAGAAAACTCTCAACTAGATAGATTGACACAGTGTCTGCAACAATGAGTTTAAACATAAATAAGATCATGTGCCTGGCACAGAATCTGGGAATGTTTCGTTCTGCTGTACATAGCATCGATATGAGTCAGAACTGACTTGATGGCACCTAACAACAACCATCAAAATCCTATAGCATACATAACATTCAATAGTAAATTATTGCAAGTTTTCCTTCTGGGATTGGGAACAAAACTGAGATGATCACTCTCCTCACTGCCATTATTCTGAATAAATTGGAAAATGACATGAGAAAAAAAAATTGACTACTAACACACATCATACACAAAAAACAATTCCAGGTGGATTATAGATCTAAATACAAAAAGCAAAACAAGAAAACCTCTAAACAATATTGTATGAAAATTAACCTTAATTGTAGGCAAAGATGTCTTAAATGATATGCAAACATCACTAATAATGGAAAAATAATGATAAGTGATCTACATTAAAATTACGAACTGCCATGTTTTTAAACATGACATTGTTAGAGAAAACATATGTGTGTGTGTGAAAATGAGCTTATCTAGACTATATTTTAAAAACTTTTACAAATCAGTTATGCAGATAACTCAATTTAAAAACTCAGCAAAAAATAAATAAATAAAAATTCAGCGAAAGACTTGAATAGGCATCTCACAAAGCAGATATCCAAATGGCCAAAAAACATATAAAAGTATGTTAAATTCAATAGAAGTCAAGGAAATGCACATTAAAACCAGAATATAATATCATTACACTTCTTCCAGAATTGTTAAAAATTTTAGGAGTTAAGCATTCCAAGTATTGGTGGGTACATAGATCACCTGAACCTCACCTGACTTGGTGGTGAGAATGTCAATTAGTATAACAATTTCAAGAAAATGACAATAATCACTCGAGTTGAACACACACATATTCTGTGAACCAGCAATCCTATTCCTAGGTATAAGCCCAACAGAGATGCCTCTGTGTAACCCCTAAAGGATATATGCAATAATATTCATAACAGCACTATTCATAATAACCCCCAAACAGAATCAACCCTAATATTAACCAAAGAACAAAGAGATTGGTATACTCACAATGAAATACTATACAATGACAGAAATTAATAAACTACTGTTACACATAATTATGTGGTTGGATCTCACAAACATGATGCTGAGAAAAATAAGCCAGACCTGAGAGAATACAGAATATATGCTTCCATTCACATAAGATTAAAATATTGGCACAAAGGAATCTGTGGTATTACAAGTAAGTCCTCCAGGGTTCTGGTCCTCTTCTATTTTTAGATGTGGGGAGTGGTTATACAGATGTGTTCCCATGATATTTATCAAGCTGCAGCAGTGTACAAAGGTGGAAGGCCATGGGAGCAGCCTGCTCCGGCAAGGATGTGTATTTTATCACCAGCATCATTTAGAATACCCAATGCATGGTGATACTAAAAAGCAGACTGGCTGATTTTCACTTGTGATTAGATTCTCTACATAGTGACCCTCCTCATTACCTGAAGCTAGGATGGTGAACGGCTCTCCCCACCCTCCCCCGACGACTACACACTTAGGATATGTTCAATTTCTGTAGGCAGGCTACATTTCCAGAAAAATGTTCATTTAAAATTTTTAATGACTGCAATTTAAAAAATACCATCCATCATTTCTAAATCAGAAAAATATGAATACAAAAGATCGACCTAAATTCATTTCATGACAAAAGCTGACCCTGAGAAGGGAGAAAATGGAATACCAAATTTATCCGTGTGTTTATGTGTGTGTTCGTGTGTAGAAAAAAGTCTGATCCAAGGGCCACCTACATGTAAGTCATTTCTTCAAGCGGTATAATGAAGGCAAATACTAAAACATCATGCAGCCTGGGCACAAAGAAATGGTTTCACTCAAAAACAGAAGGTTTAACAAAAATGTTCCTAGTGCCCCATTCTCTCATCTTTCCACAGAGAGGATCTCCGGCCAGGGCGTGTGTGCATGCGGAGGAGGAGCTGAGGCAAAGAAATGTGGTCAGAGGGAGGTGTGGGGCCTGTAGCTTCTCCCCAGCAGGGTCTGAGCCCCTGCAGTGGCAAAAAGACATGAGGCTGCAGCTGTGGAATGTGCTTCTGGAAATCCCTCAGGCATTGGTGGAGTAATTGGTGCGGGATCTGCCGTACGGGTGAGTGCAGGAGCGATGTGGTACCTCAAGGCCTCTGCCAACCTCCAGGAATATTGACGTGTGCCAGCAAAGAGCCTGGCAAAAGGAGCTGCCTCTGAGCAAGCAAAGAGAGCCATATAACACCCCGGGGTAAATTAGTAAAGGCAATTCTCATCCTCATGGCACTTGCAGTTAAGCACATTCGGATATAATATTTGGTTTTATTTCCTGAGCCTCTTTATAGAATTGGCAGGCACTGTGTTTTTCCTTTCCTCTCCTAATAAAAATAATAAACACTTATCATGAAACTTAGAAAAATAAAGGAAGGGAAAAGAATACCTATGATCACGATTAACATTTTTCAATAGTACTTTATGTACTATAAACTAGTTTTGTTGTTTTTTTCCTCTTTAATAAGTTGTAATCATACTAAATATACAAATTTGTATAGCAGAGTTTATCATACATGTCTTAAAGATAAGTAATCTGTGGCCCACTGAAGTGAAATAATTTGTCCAAGGACACAAAACTGTTGTTGTTAGATACCATCAAGTCAAGTCTGACTCACAGAGCCCTGTGAACGGAATGAAACACTCTGACACTGTGCATGCCCAACACTATGTCAGTGCTTCTCTACTATTCATAGGGTTTTTAATGTCTCACTTCCTTGAGAGTGGGCTGCCAGGGTTATTAATGGCTGATTGCTTTGGATATGGGCTGCCAAATCCTTCTCCCAAGCCTACAGCACCCAGTGCTCCCAGGCGAACTCCCATCCAAGTACTAACTGGCTCGACTTTGCTTAGCTTCTGAGATTTGATGAGATCAGAAGCCAGGGTGTATGGCTGTGGACTCTAAAAGCAGGTAGGAAAAGCAAATTTAATAAGGAGACCATTTACAAAAGTGTGGAAAGAAGTAAGACAACTCACCAAAAAGTGATAATGCATCTTGGCCTAAAAACAGTATGATTCATATAGATAGACATACTCAAAAAACACATGCAAGTAGAAGAGAGACCATTGGTGAGGGGAGAGGGCATGAAGGGGGGGCGTGACTAGAGGGTAAGGAGGAAGTGAGCCTGAGCAATGCAAAATGAAATGCATGTGTGGAAATGTTATAATGAGACCCATGAAGTCGTACATTAAAAATTACCAATAAAAAAGAAAAACTATTATTCGAGCCTGCAAAATGCTGGGGCTCTAGAAGAGGAACTCAGTTCCCATATCATGGACTGGAAGGAAGGGACTGGGAATGAATACTCTAACCTAGACATTATCTATATTATAAATACTGGTGCCAGGTTTCAAATTTATCACATATAGAACACATCATGTCATCACTCTGGGTTCTTCTTGCACTTCTGTTTTTAAAATGCAATCGTGGTTATAAATTTCAAATAAATCTCCAATAAGTTGCCTGTAGCCATAGCACTGTGGCATCCAATCCCATCAGATCTTGAAAACTAAGCAGAGTCGTGCCTGGTTAATACTTGGATGGGAGACTCCCTGGGAAAACCTTGTGCTGTAGGCTTGAGAGAAGGACCTGACAACCCACTCCCAAAAAACAGTCAGCCATTGAAAACTCTATGAATAGCAGAGAAGCACTAGCAATACTCTTTCATCTGTTGTATGCAAGGTATGAGTTGGACACAGACTTGATGGCACCTAACAACAACAACAACAACAACAACTAATAGGTTAAGAGAGAGAGAGAGAGAGAGAGAGAGAGAGAGAGAGAGAGAGAGATGTCAGAATGTCCTGGGGAGTCAGGAGGAGGTTGCAATATAATGCACATTATGCTTTATCTTAATCACTTCCCTGAACCCCAACATAATGCAATAAGGTGATACTCTCCCAACCTCTCACATGAAAAGGAAAATGAGACATACACTGGCCTGCAGCCACATAGCTAATCATTGATTTTGCTGGAATTTGAATCCATGTCTATCTGCTCTAAAGCCCTACCTTATACCTCTATGGCTATGCTACCTACTGAAAATGAGGTATATACTCAGCAAAGCAAAGCAACTTCTGATGAGCTTTATCTTTTGATGCTGGGAGGTAGCTAAGGCTAGCTATCTTCATCCTCCTGAGGCTGACTTGCACAAGCTCATGCTATGCATTACCAGCCCAGGCAGACTTAGAACCCAGATCCTTTAAAGCATGTAATCTACCACAATCAAACACAATTTTTAGCAGGAAATGTGTTGAGGCATTAATAAGAACTGAGAAAATTCAAGACAAATGTTAAACTGACTCAGAAAGCAAAGGAGCACTTTTTAATTAAGGATGCCACTAAGCAAGTAAACAGAATGGCAATACTGCTAAACATATATTTCCCAAAAGACATAGTGAGAATTCTAATATCATAACTATTAGCTTGCCCAGGTCAGACTTTACCAAAACTGTAATCAATTACTGTGCCATCTTCTAAAGGCCAAATTACAATCACCTTTGCCTACAAGCTGTAGGTCTAAGTTGGGGGGAAAAGCAATGAACGTCTAGGGATGTATAACCACAAAAATATATTTTTTTCTCTCTCTCTCAAATGTCTATTTCAAGATAGCAGCAGCTCCTGTTTGTTGTTGTTGTTGTTGTTGTTGTTGTTGTTGTTGTTGTTTTATTTTGGGAATTTGTTTGTTTGTGTTCTTAGGGGCTGAATCCAGGGCCTCACATACACTTTGCAGGTTCTCTACTGCTGGGTGGAATCCTCAACCCCTTTTTATCTTTTTTATCTTGAGTCAGGATCTTGCTAAGTTATGCAGGCTGTCTCTGGCCTTGAACTTGTGATCCTCCTGCTTTCACCTCCCATGTGGGTGGGATTATAGGTGTGTGCCACCGTTCCTGGCAGCGCCTGCTTTTGGACAGTGTGGTCTCAGGAGCTCTAAGTCGGAAGCCCATGGCCATAAAGAGCCTGACATTGATTCTCCCTCCAGTTAATGAAGTCCCTAGGCTATGAGAGCTATTAAATTTCAGTGCCAAGTATTAGTACCTTTTCCTGATTATAGTGATTCAACAGCCCCCAGTGAGGGTGAATCACAGGAAGAGCTGCAAAGCTGAATGTGGCCCTAGAGCCCAGGCAATCATGTTCAGGGACATCACCCGGAATTCACATCGACCAAGCAACTGCATCATCCCATCTGGTGACCATCATTCTAGCCATGCTGTTTTGGTCCTTGCCCTCACAGCCAGGACACATCAAGGTTGAGGCTGTACTTTGGACAGATGAGGAAAGGGAAGATGCCAGGGGCCAGGTGAAGCTATGAAATGCATGCCCTGAATGTCCTCCATGGATATTCTAGTACAAAGAGGACAGACCAAAGCATTAATGAGAAAGCTGAAAGATGAAAGAGCTGAATTAAAGATTAAGCAACAAATGAAATGACCTAAATGGTCTTTGGGTAATAGAGTTTTATAGAGAATGAGAAGAAAGAGAATGAGATTTTCATAATATGGCATAGCTGGCCACAGAAGAAGCAGTTTCTTAAATGAGCTGCACCCAGCCTGACAGCAGCCACCCTCACTTGGCACTTGTGATAGTCATCTCTATGGAGTACTTCTGAAAGACACTGCCCCACCTGCAGGCCAGGAGTGGAAAACTGAGTCCAGAGGCTTCAATTTCTTCCCCAAATGGCCAGCAATATGAAATGAGGATAGTAAGAGAGCCCATCTGGGGGCTTAAATTCTGAGACTTCACCTTGTGTGGGCCACACAGGTCCTGGGCAACTAGATGTAGGTATAGAAGCACAGAAGATCAGCAAAAGTAGGCTGCCCAGCCCTGGGAGCAGAGAGGCATGGGCTGGCAGCAACAGGATCTCCAGGCCCTGAGAGGCCAAGTCCCATCATCAAACAGTCCGCTGGGGTTTGCGCTTGTTTGAGTTTCTCTCCCTTGAGGCTGGACTATGCTGGGCCAAAGTCTTTTGTCCTCTGTGGTCTTTTGTAGATTATTAAAGATGAAAAGAAGATAATTGCTTCTTTTTAGGGAAAAAATCTTTTTAAGGAAATATAGCAGCAGAAGAAATGCTATGCTGGAGTCAGCAGATATGATTTTGAAGTCAGGGTCTCAACTACTTCACAGTGTGATTTTGAGCAAGTCATAACTGCTCTTCTGACTTTGATTTCCTCATCAATAAAATGATCATTGGCTCCCAACCTGAAGTCCACAGGCTCATTATGTGGTAGTAAGACGGTTTCACAATTTCATATGCTGCTAAACTAATGGAAAGTGTATGTTTTTCTACCAACAGTGTGTGAAGAACCTCGCTTCCTGTGCACAGCTTTTAGGGCATTCTAAATACACCATCTCTGTTCACCAGGCTGAGCCCTCATGATATGGCAAAACTCTTGGAAGGGAGGGGCTGTGTCTAACGCATGCCATATAAGTAATAGAAACAGTCTGCTAGGTAAGTCCCCAGGAGAAAGATGTGAGTGTTAAAAACACTGCTTTCCATAGTTGGAAGCAGGCTGGGGATGTAGTTCAGTGGTAGACTGCTTGCCTAGCATGCACAAGGCCCTGGGTTTGATCCACAGCACTGCAAATAAATAAACACTATTTTTTTAAAAGGCTTTTGTTTAAAGTTGGACGTGGTCCCTCTAAGATACTCCATTAAGCCAGCCACTTCATTTCCATAGTCTTCCTTCATTTGTCAAAACAGGCATTGTTGCATTTTAGCTTTGTGTATTAGTTTTATATTGCTATGTAACAAATTGCTATTGACCCAGCAGCTTAAAACAAGACCTAAAGTTATACACGTCAGAAGTCTTGGCCAGAAACAAGTCTGAGTTATCCACCCAGAGTATGAAAAGACCAAAATCCATGTATGTATCAGCCAAAGAAAATTCTTTGTTTTTATGAGGACTCATGTTATCATGTTAGGCCCACCAACTAATATCTTATATTAAGGCAAACTGAATAGTAACATTAATTTTATCTGTAAAACCCTTTTTGCCATGTACAATAACATAACCCCAGGAATAACACCAGGGCTATGTTAGAATTCTGGCTAACATACTCTGTTATAGTTATTATTATTGCAATAATTTCTTCTCTTTCTCCATTTTGATTACATGAGAATCGGTATACCAGTCTCTTTTGTTTGGATTTAATATCACTATGATATAATGTCCACCACACGTCTGTCAGTTTGCCGCACTGTGGGGTCTTGTGTGTTGCGATGAGGCTGAGAGCTCTGCCACTGTAACCTCAGACATGAGCAAGGTTACCCATGGTGGACAGGTTTTCAGCTGAGCTTCCAGACTAAGACAGACTAGAGAGTAGGACCTGGCGAGCCACCCCCGAAACAACTAGGCATTGAAAACCCTATGGATAGCAAAGAAACACTGTCAGCTATAGTGCCAGAAAATGAGGCCCCCAAGTTGGAAGGCACTCAAAAGACTACTGGGGAAGAGTTGCCTCCTCAAAGTAGAGTCTACCATGATGACGGAAATGGAGTAAAGCCCCAGGGTGCTCAACTTGCTGATGTGGCACAACTCAAAATGAGGAGAAACAACTGTAAACATCCATCAATAATTGGAACATGGAATGTACGTAGTATGAATCTAGGCAAATTAGAAATTGTTAAAAGAGAAATGGAGCACATAAACATTGACATTCTAGGCATCAGTGAGCTAAAATGGACCAGCATAGGCCATTTTGGGTCAGACAATCATATGGTCTACTATGCTGGGAATGATAAACTGAAGAGAAATGGGGTTGCATTCATCATCAAAAAAGACATTTCAAGATCTGTCATGAAATACAATGTTGTCAGTGATAGAATAATAACCATACGCCTACAAGGAAGGCTAGTAAATATGACTATTATTCAAATTTATGCACCCACAACTAAGACCACAAATGAAGAAAGGGAAGACTTTTATCAGCTTCTGCAATCTGAAATAGATCAAACATGCAATCAAGACATACTATACTGATAATCACTGGTGACTGGAATGCAAAGGTTGGAAACAAACAAGAAGGCTCAGTAGTTGGAAAATATGGTCTTGGTGACAGAAGTGAAGCTGGAGATCACATGATAGAATTTTGTCAGACCAATGACCTTTTCATTGCAAATACATTTTTTCAACACCATAAACAGAGACTATACACATGGACTTTACCAGATGGAACATACAGGAATCAAATTGACTACAATTGTGGAAAGAGATGATGGAAAAGCTCTGTACAAAATGTCAAAACAAGACCACATGCTGACTGTGGATCAGACCATCAACTTCTCATATGCAAGTTCAAACTGAAGCTGAAGAAAATTAGAACAGGTATATGAAAGCCATGGTATGACCTTGAATATATCCCACCTGAGTTCAGAGACCACCTCAAAAATAGGTTGAATGCATTAGACACACATGACAGGAGACCAGAAGAGTTGTGGCATGACATAAAAGATATCATTCAAGAAGGAAGCAAAAAGTTCTGAAAAAGACAAGAAAAAAAGAAAAGACCAAATTACATGTCAAAAGAGACACTGGACCTTGCTCTCGAATGTTTAGCAGCTAAAGCAAAAGGAAGACATAATGAAGTTAAGCAACTAAACAGAAGATTTCAGAAGGCAGCTCGAGAAGACAAAAACAAATATTATAACAACATGTGCAAGGAGCTGGAGGCAGAAAATCAAAAGGGAAGAACGCACTCAGTGTTTCTCAAGCTTAAGGAAGTGAAGAAAAAATTCAAGCCTCGAGTGGCAGTAGTGAAAGATTCTACAGGGAAAATATTAAATGATGCAGGAAACATCTAAAGAAGATGGGAAGAATACACAGAGTCATTATACAGGAAAGAATTGGTAGATGACCAACCATTCCAAGAGGTTGCATATGAAGAGGAACCAGTGGTGTTGAAGGATGAAGTGGAAGCTGCCTTGAAAGAACTGGCGAAACACAAGGTTCCAGGAATTGATGGGATACCAGTAGAGATGTTTCAACAAACAGATGCAGCACTGGAGGTGTTAACATGTTTATGCCAACAGATTTGGAAAACAGCTACTTGGCCAACTGACTGGAAGAGATCCATATTTGTGCCTATTCCCAAAAAAGGGGATCCAACTGAATGTGCAAACTATCAGACAATATCATTAATATCCCACACCAGCAAAATTCTACTAAAGATCATTCAGAAGCGACTGCAGCAGTATATAGACAGGGAATTACTGGAAAAGTAAGCAGGATTCAGAAGAGGGTGGGGAACCAGGGACATCATTGCTGATGTCAGGTGGATATTAGCTGAAAGCAGAGAATATCAGAAAGATGTCTATGTTTTATTGACTACGCAAAGGCATTTGATTGTGTGGATCATAACAAATTATGGATAACACTTCGGAAAATGGGAATACCAGAACACCTAATTGTGCTCATGAGAAATCTGTACATGAACCAGGAGGCAGTTGTTTGAATAGAACATGGAAACATTGAGTGGTTTAAAGTTGAGAAAGGTGTGTGTCAGGGCTGTATACTTTCACCCTATCTCTTCAATTTATACGCTGAGCAAATAATCCGAGAAGCTGGACTTTATGAGGAAGAATGTGGCATCAAGATTGGAGGAAGACTCATTAACAACCTGTGTTATGCAGATGACACCACTCTGCTTGCTGAAAGTGAAGAGGATTAAAAACATTTACTGATGAAGATCAAAGATCATAGCCTTCAATATGGGTTACGACTAAACATCAACACAACAAAAATCCTTATGACTGGGCCAGCACGCAACTTCACAATAAATGGAGAAAAGATTGAGGTTGTCCAAGATTTTGCTTTGCTTGGCTCTATAATCAATACCCGTTGAAGCAGCAGTCAAGAAATCCAAAGACGCATTGCTCTAGGAAAAGCTGTGGCAAAAGATCTCTTTAGAGTATTGAAAAGCAAAGATGTCACGTTGAAGACGAATGTGTGTCTGACTCATGCCATGCTATTTTCAGTGGCATCATATGGTTGTGAAAGCTGGACATTGAACAAGAGAGACAGAAAAAGAATTGATGCTTTTGAATTGTGGTGCTGGAGACGTCTATTGAATATACCACGGACTGCCAAAAGAACCAACAAATCTGTCTTAGAAGAAGTGCAACCAGAGTGCTCCTTGGAAGCAAGAATGGCCAACCTGCGTCTTACATATTTCGGACATGTAGTGAGGAGAGATCAATCCCTGGAGAAGGACATCATGTTGGGAGAGTGGCAGGTCAACACAAAAGAGGCAAACCCTCCACCAGATGGATTGACACAGTGTCTGCAACAATGGGCTTAAACATAAATAAGATCGTTTGCCTGGCACAGAACCGGGAAGTGTTTTGATCTGCTGTACATAGGGTCGCTATGAGTCGGACTCAACTCAACGGCACCTAACAACAACAACAACATGATATAATGTCAGTTTGTTTTAAGCATCTGTTTTACTGTGGAGTTGTTAAATAAGTATAAAATATCATTACTTGAAGGTAAAGGAGAGAAGAAATAAATATCTCTGAGTTGTGTGAAAAATAGGCTTCTACCATACTGAGTCCCTGAACAACACCGACAACAATAAGAAATCCTCTCACTCTTAAGATTTGGAATTATATTTGTCAAAGTATTTTCTGCAAAACATGAATCCTTCAAAGAGTCTCTTAATAAAGAGGTTCCATGGTCAATTCATTTTGTAAAATGCTGAAAATTGCCTATCTTCAACCCCTCTCCTCCTTTCCCCCATCTCCAATAGTAACTTATAATGCATAATAATATATTAAAGTTAGTGAGAAACTCTGCAGTTAATAAAGGATTGGCCAGAAATCCCTCCTACTCTTTCATTTTTTAATATCATCCATATTTTTCACAACTAAATTATATTCCCTGTGAGAGCACAGATTTTTTTCCTTTCCTACTATAACACCAATGTCAACAATAGAGCTGGGTGCATAGTAGTGGTTCAATGAACTATTGAGAAAATGGAGAAACCACTGTTCTAGTAAACACAATACTGATCAAGAATCACAAATATCAGCTAGTCCAGACCACAAAGCTCGTCTGTATCAAAGATGAGAGAGAATGAGAATAGTGTCTTGTACTCCATTTGTGGGTGCTTTTATTGTTGTTTGTTTGTTTTTGTTTTGTTTCTCATGGAGAATGACTTCCAGACCAGTGAATCAAACAGCACAAAGTTGTTTACAAAACCAAAGGCACAAGTGACTGCAGCCCTCTATGACCACCCCAAGTTCAGGGGTCCCACAGGAGCCTTGTCAGTACCCAACACAGTCATGGAAACAAACTCCACCTTATGCTTAGATAAACAGCACTTGTCTATGTGGTGTGATTCCTCCTTATCCACACCTGCCAATCAGGGTTCCTAAAAAGCCAGAATCCAAGGCTCCTTCTTTTGAGTGAAGAATCGGACATCTGTAATATCAAGACTTTGAAAATACAAATGTATTAAAAACAAAATATAAGCTGTTATCAATTATTAACTCAATACTACTACTTTTTTAAATCTATCTGTTAGGATTTAGATGGATTAGGAGGATAAAAGGAAGAACATTGATTTGCAAACCTAGGCATCCTAAGGACCCAAAACAAAGCTTTTTGTAAATGTCAGCCCACTACAGAGATTCTGCAGTATAAAGCAGTACGCAGAGGCTATGGTATTCTCCCCCTCAAGGAAGGCTCTCCATTTAGTTTCATCAAAGCCAACCTCCTTACCACCAAAGAGAGACCAAGAACATTTTCTGAGTCTGATTTAAGTGCCTCCAAAGCTCCCCATAGCTGGGCCCAAGCATCAATGCTTTGTACTTATTCAATACAAATTTATTTGGCCACTTCTAATTAAATATTTCTCCCTGCCCTTTTATTCACTTGATAATCTCATGAATCATAGAAGGTAGAGGTTTTCAGTAAATTTACATTGACATGGTTGAGTATTTATAGACTTCTGGAAAGTGATACTGAAATGGCAATAAATCCATGTCTTGATTTTTTCATTGCTATTATGAAAGTTTGATAATTTGGAAAAAAAATCAATTTAGCTGAGCGTGGTGGCATATGCCTGTAAATCCCACTGACTAAGGAGGCTGAGGCAGGAGGTTGTGAGTTTGAGGCCAGAGGCAGCCTGTATAATTTACCAAGACCCTGAATCAAAATAAAAAATAAAAAATGGGCTAGGGGTTCAGCTCAGTGGTAGAATACTTGCTCAACTCAGTGGTAGAGTATGTATGAGGGCCTGGGTTCAACCCCCAAGTACTGCAATTAATCGATCAATCAATCAATGAAAATCAATTCAGTTTTTCTGGGATTTCTTGGGGGGTGTATTTTGTTTTGGTTTGTTGTTGTTGTCATTGTTGTTGTTGTTGTTAAATTTTATCAAAAAAAAAATCTCTGGTTACCAGGCAGAATAGTGTTGGTGAATAAAATCAATGATGAATTTAGATAGCAAAACTAGATCCTTAAAAAATGAGACTCATTGCCATGACAGCCCTCCCCTTCTAGGTTGATTTTGCTCCTGTTTCTACTCAAGGTTGTTTCTGACTTTACAGAGGTGAAAAGAGTAAACATCCCACTAGGTTCATCACATAGGCAATGCATTTCTTTTATCACTATTCCTTATTGTTACAAAGTTGTTGTTGTTGTTTTGTTGTTGCTGTTGTTAGGTGCTGTGGAGTCGGTATCCAACTCATAGCGACCCTACATACAACAGGGTAAACACTATTGTCAGTACTTCTCTGCTGTTCATAGGGTTTTCAATGGCAGATTGATTTTTGGGAGTGGGTTGCCAAGTCCATGTCCCAAACCTACAGTATCTGGTGTTCCCAGGCAGTCTCCCATCCAAGTGTTGTTAGGTGCCTTCAAGTCAGTGTCCAACTCATAGCGACCCTATGTACAATAGACAAAATACTATTGTTGTGCTTCTCTGATATTTGTGGGGTTTTTGATGGCTGATTGTTTTTTGGGAGTGGGTGGCCAGGTCCTTATTCCTTTGTTACAAAGTAGAGGTTGATTAGTGCAGTGGTTGAATGGTGGTCCCCCCAAAATATGTCCACATTCTCATACCCAGAACTCAGGATCATTATCTTACTTGGAAAAAAGGTCTTTGCAAATGTAATTAAGTTAATGATCTTGAGATAAGTTGACCCTGGATGATTTGGGTAGGCTGTAAATACAAGTGTTCAGAAAAAAGCAAAAAGGAGAAAGAGAGACATTTCACAACTATGAAAGAATCAGTTTATCATGACTGTGTATATTATGTGATCAAAAGATACAGTTTAAATTTAAAAAATACAGTTTAAATTTACAGTTAAATTTGTACAGTTAAAATACAGTTTAAATTTAAAAAATAATTACAGTAAAACATTCATTGGCATTAATCTCCCTCAAAATAGCCCCCAGGCTATGAACATACTTCTCCCATCTTTTTTGCCACTTTTTGAAGAAGTTCTGGAAGTCCTCTTTCTCGGGTGTCTTTAAGTTGCACTTTTTTAGATGCCTCAATGTCTGCAGTCCTTCAAAAAGTTTACCTTTCATGATCATTTTGGCTTTAGAGAAGACCCAGAAGTTGTCCAGTGTCATATCTGATGAACAAAGTAGATGAGGACACATCATAATGTTTCTGTTTGGCAGAAATTGCCATACCACAAGTGTGATGTGAGACACAGCATATTGTCATGATGGAGGATGAAATTAAAGATACTCACGAAAGAGGACATCCAGAACTGCTTCAGAAAGTGGCAAGAATGATAGGATAGTTGTGTTTGAAGCCAGGGAGAGTATTTTGAGGGGAGTTAATGAAAATATGACTTTTACTATTATACATTTTTAATTTAACCAATCGCTGTGTCTTTTGATGACATCTCATATAAAATATATTTATATATAAAATATGTTGGTATGCAAAAATGTTATATTATGTATCATAGGATAGATTGCTATATACAGTTGTGAGACCTACATTTTTACTTTTTAGATTATAACTATATTTAAATACATTATATATTCTTCCATGGAATGGTATTTAATGAATACATGCTATTTCACTGTGTAAATTTGTAGTTGTTTAGTAAAATAGTAGCTTTCTACAATATCTTTTGCATATTTTTTCAAATCATTTTCAAATCATTTATTTAAGTATATTTTTTGTAAAGATTCATCATACCTATTTATAATTAATCCCTGATATCAGAGTACTAGGGAATCACTGGTTTCCTTTCTGTAATCTTAGCTTTTGCCTTTTCCAGAATTATATCTGAGTGGAATCATACAGTATGGAGCATTATCTGATTTCTATTTTTCATAAAGTTTTTGAGATTTGTCCACGATGTTATGCATATTAGTAGTTCATTCTTTTTGTTACTGAGTAGTATTCAATTATATGGATAGTCCATTTATTGTTCACTCATTCATTACCTTATTGATATATGGTTTTCTATTTTATATTTCACTCATTTCCTCTCTGATCTTTGTTTCTTTGCCTTCTACTTTCTTTGGATTTAATTTGCTTCATTTTCTAGTTTCCTATGGTGAAAGTGCCCCACATGACTGTCAGTTTTCCACAGTATGTGGGCTTACATGTTGCTATGATGCTGAAAGCTATGCTACGGGTATTACAGATACCAGTAGAGCCACCATGGTGGACAGGTTTCAGCTGAGCTTCCAGACTAAGACAGTTTAGGGAGTAGGACCTGGCAGCCCATTCTTGAAACAATTTGCTATTGAAAACCCTATAAATAGCAGAGAAACACTGTCGAATATAGTGCCAGAAGATGAACACCCCCCAGATTGGAAGACATTCAAAAGACGACTGGGAAAGAGTTGTCTCCTCTAAGTAAAGTCTACCTAAATGAAAGAAATGGAGTAAAGCCCCAGGGACCTCCATCTTCTGAATGAGGAGAAACAACTGTAAACATACATTAATAATTGGTACAGGGAATGTACACAGTATTAATGTAGGAAAACTAGAAATCATCAAAAAGGAAATGATATGCAAAATATCAACATTCTAGGCATGAATGAGTTAAAATACACCGGTATGGGCCATTTTGAATCAGGTAATCATATGGCCTACTATGCTAGGAATAACAAATTAAAGAAAAGTGGGGTTGAATTCATCATCAAAAAAGACATCTCAAGATCTGTGAATCACAATGCTGTCAGTGATACAGTAATATCCATACACCTATAAGAAAGGCTAGTTAATGACTATTATTCAAGTTTCCACACCCACCACTAAAACCACAAATGGAGATAGGGAAGATTTTTACTAGCTCCTGCAATCTGAAATAGATCAAACATACAATCAGGGCGTACTACTAAGTACTAATGACTGGAATACAAAAGTTGGAAACAAAGAAGAAGGCTCAGTATTTGGAAAATATGGCCTTGGTGGCAGATATGATGCTGGAGATCACATGATAAAGTTTTGTCAGACCAATGACTTTTTCATTTCAAATACATTTTTTCACCAACATAGACAGTGAATATACATATGTAATTCACTAGATGGAACACACAGGAACCAAACAATACATTTGTGGAAAGAGATTATGAAAAATCTCAAGATAAAATGTCAGAACAGACCAGATGCTGACTGTGGATCAGACCACTAACTGCTCATGTGCAAGTTCAAATTGAAACTGAAGAAAATTAAAACAAGTGTACAAGAGCGATGATATGACCTTGAGTGTATCCCACCTGAATTTAGAGACCACTTCAAGAAAATGTTTAGTGCATTGGACATTATTGATAGAAGACCAGAAATGTTCTGGCATGACATCAAAGACATCATGTATGAGGAAAGCAAAAGATTATTTAAAAGACAGGAAAAACAAGAGACAAAATTACATATCAAAAGAGACTCTAAAACTTGCCCTTGAACACTGAGTAGCTAAAGTAAAAGGAAGACATGATGAAGATAATGAAACAGAATATTTCAAAGGGCAGCTCAATAAGACAAAATCAAATATTATAATAACATGTGCAAAGAGCTGGGGATAGAAAATCAAAAGGAAAGAAAAAGCTCTACTTTTCTCAAGCTTAAGGAATTGAAGAAAAAATTCAAGCCTCAAGTGGCGATAGTGAAGGATTCTACAGGGAAAATATTAAACAACAAAGGAAACATCAAAAGAAGATGGAAAGAATACAAAATCATTATATCAAAAAGAATTGGTGGATGACCAACCATTTCAAGAGGTTGCATATGATCAGGAATCAATGGTAATGCAGGAAGAAGTGGAGGTTGCCTGGAAGGCATTGGTAAAACACAAGCCTCCAGGAATTTATGGAATACTGACAAAGATGTTTCAACAAACAGAAGCATCACTGGAGGTGCTCACTTGTTTATGACAAGAGATTGGGAAAAGAGCTACATGGCCAACTGACTGGAAGAGATCCATATGTGTGTCCATTCCCAATAAAAGGGATCCAAGTGGATGTGGAAACTATCAAACAATATCATTAACAGCACACACAAACAAAATTTTGCTAAAGATCATTCAAAAGCAATTACAGCAATATACAGACAGGGAACTACCAAAAAATCAAGTCAGATTCAGAAGAGGGTATGGAACAAGGGAGATCATTGCTGATGCCAAAGGATATTAGCTAAAAGCAAAGAATGCTATAAAGATGTCTATCTATGTTTTATCAACTATGCAAAGGCATTTGACTGTGTGGATCATAATAAATTATGGATAACATCGAAAAGAATGAGAATACCAGAGTACTTAACTGTACTCACGAGGAATCTACATGGACTAGGAAGCAGTCATATGAACAAAACAAGGAAAACACTGCTTGGTTTAAAGTTGAGAAAGGTATGTATCAGGGATGTATCCTTTCACCATACCACTTCAATCTCTCTGCTGAACAAATAATCCGAGAATCTGGACTTTATGATGAAGAAGATGGCATTGTGATTGGAGGAAGACTCACTAACAACCTGCGTTATGCAGATGGCACAGTCTGCTTGCTGAAAGTGAAGAGGATTTGAAACATTTACTGATGAGGATCAAAGAATATAGCCTTCAGTATGCATTGTGCCTCAATATCAACAAAACAAAAATCTTTACAACTGGGTAAGTCAGTAGGCAACTTCATGATAAATGGAGAAAAGTTTGCGGTTGTCTAAGATTTTGCTTTACCTGATTCTATAATCAACAACCATGGAAGCAGCAGTCAAGAAATCAAAAGATATATTGCCTTGGGGAAAGCTGTTGCAAAATATCTTTTTAAAGTGTTGAAAAATAAAGATGTCACATTGAAGACGAAGGTATACCTGATTCATACTATGGTATTGTCAGTCACATCATATGGTTGTGAAAACTGGACAGTTAATAAGGGAGACAGGAGAAGAACTGATGCATTTGAATTATGGTGCTGGATGCTAATATGGAATATACCATGGACTGCAAAAAGAATCAACAGATTCATCCTAGAAGAAGTGCAACCAGAGTGTTCCATTGAAGCAAGGATGGCTAGATTGTGTCTAACGTATTTAAGACATGTAGTCAAGAGGGACCAATCCTTCGAAAAGGGTATCATGTTTCGGAAAGTGGCAGGTCAGTGAACAAAAAGAAGACCTTCGACTAGATAGATTGACACAGTGTCCACAACAATGGGCTTAAACATAAATAAGATCATGTGCTTGGCACAGCATTAGAGTGTGTTTCATTCTGTTCTACATAGGGTCACTATGAGTCAGACCCAGCTTGATGGGACCTAACAACAACATCATGGTTAAAGCTTAGATCACTGATTTTAGACCTTTCTGCTTTTCCAGTGGAAGCACTTAAAGCCATTAATCTCCAAGCACTCCATTGGGTGCATCTTATAAAGATCAATAAATTGCATTTTTATTTTTCATTTAGTTCAAAATACTCTCAGATTTTTCTGGTGAGTTCTTTTATTCACACATTATTCAAAAGTGTGGTGTTTAAATTTCACATTTTGGGGAGTTTTTAAAATTTCCTGTGTGTCAGTTTCTAGTTTGATTCCATTGCGGTTCAGTGATTTCTGCATTTCTAAGTAAGCAGTCCATCATGTTGGAGAGAGTGGTGGGGAAACGAAAAACCAGAAAGCCTCAACTAGATGGATTGGCACAGTGTCTGCAACAATGGGCTTAAACATAAGAAAAGATCATGTGCCTGGCCCAGATTCGGGGAGTGTTTCGTTCTGTTGTACATAGGGCCACTATGAGTTGGACTTGGCTCAATGGCACTTAACAACAACAACACAGTAAGGAATCATCCTTTGTATGAGAATAAAGAATAGCTTTGTTATATACAACAGGAAAAAAAAAATGCTGAAAGAACAATCAGTTGTTCTAGCACCACATATTGAAAAGTCTATCCTTTCACCATTCAATTATTCTTGTTATTTTACCATCTTTACTAAAAAAAAAAATCAGTTCAGGGAGATCTAGTCAGTATTCCTAATTCTGTATCTATGATCTACAAGTCTATCCTTACGCCAATACTGCACTGACTTCATCATGGTACCTTCATTATCCAATGACTTAAGATTCTAAGTAGAGATCTGGGCATAGTGGCACATGCCTGTAATACCAGCACTCTGTGGAGGCTGAGGCAGGAAGATTGAGGTGAGTTCAAGGCCAGCCTGGTCTACCTAGTGAGTTGTAGGCCAGCCTGGGCTACATGGTGAGACCCTGTCTCAAAAAAACTAAAAAAATTCTAAGTAGATAGTTATTTCGTCACATAGAAATCAAGAATAGCTTCACTATGTACAATGAGGAAAAGGAAAGATAACAGTAAGTCCTTTATCTCCTACAAATACACATTATTTGTAAAACTCACAAAGGCTTATGAATTGCCTTAAGTAGACCTTTCTCCTATTGGCCAGTGAATTGATACCCAGAAGAGCTTTTGATAAAGCTTTCCTCAAATACTCCTGACAGAATTACACCCTCTGATCTCTCAGCTTTGTTTCAAAGCACTTGGTTTCTGTGTTTAGTGTGGTGGCTAAAACCAAGCTGGACCCATAGGGTTTCAAATTGTGGCTTTGCTACTCACCTGTTCTGGGTTTTTAATGAATTGATACAACTGATATGACTGCCTTTATGCTTTTACTCTTGGACCAAAGATATTTTCAAGAGAGGGAGGGAAAGTGTTTCTCATGCCTTACTAAAAGCTTTCACTTGCTTTTCACCAACAAGTCAGTCATTCTGAAGTTAGAATATAATTAGAGTCCAGAAGACGTTAGCACACTTATTGTTTTTTATTTCAAGAACTTGGTCAATTTTTAAAATTCTTGTTCAGATTGAAGAAAAAATTTTATTACTTCCAAAGCAATTTTAAGCTGGCAGAAAATACTGCCCCCACCATTTTTCCTTAGAACTTTGAAAAATTCAAATTTGGAATGAAATAATGGAAATTTCCATTATAACTACAATCTTAAATTCTGGTATCAGAATGTGATTTTTGAATAATAACTGCAAATGAGTAAGTTGCTAAACTTTTCTTATTTTTAT
The DNA here is from genome assembly GCA_007922755.1 of Pedetes capensis. NCBI lineage: Eukaryota > Metazoa > Chordata > Mammalia > Rodentia > Pedetidae > Pedetes > Pedetes capensis. The sequence goes on from VMDO01024198.1 coordinate 23,591, forward strand.
CATGAGTTGTTAGACTTCAATATATGTGTATTTGTGTAAGTACACATACATATATTAAAAGTTGTTGGGCTGGGATTTAGCTCAGTTGGTAGAGTGCTACTCTGCACTCTCTGAGGCCCTGAGTTTGATCCTCAGCACCACAGCCCACTCCTGAGAACAATTCCAAAACAGTCATTGAATATGCTATGACTAGCAGAGAAGCACAGACATAGTGGCAGGCATGGTACAATGTTGAGGAGTATTTCTTTCTGTTGTACATAGGGTCGCTATGAGTTGGACTCAACTCAATGGCACATAAAAATAACAACAACATATTAAAAATATATAGCATAAGAAGTAAAATTCCCTTCCCTGCCTCAACCTGAAGAAACAATAGTTTTATTGCTATTGAGTTTTTTTCTATTGGTTATTTTGTAAGTGCTTATTTAGTAGCCTCTCAAAGGCTATTGAGAAGTTATAGATGAGACTTTTGAAGTAGATAGAATCCTAGCATTTGTTTCTAACTGACTTTCAAACTTCACTAAGTTACAATAAAGAAACACAAGGGACCCAGGACAACAAAGACAGAGCATCAACAAAGATTTTTAAAGATAGAGAGAAAGTCAACAAAGTCTTTAAATCTTGATCTGGATTTCAGATTTGTCTACTTAGCCTGCTAGGGTGGTAGGTGACAGTCAGAAAGAAGCAAATTAAATAACAATGTAAATGTTCAGAAATCAAAGTTTCAGTGTCTTCTGAAGGTGGCATGTAGGATGAGGCTAAAAATAGGATGACTAGGTAAAAGTCTCCCCAAAGTGTCTATCAGCTTGTTGTGCTGTGTGGCTTATGTGTTACTGTGATGCTGGAAGCTATGCCACTGGTATTTCAGATACCAGCAGGGCTCGCTATGAAGAACAGCTTTCTGCTGAGCTTTCAGACTAAGACAGACTAGAGAGAAGGACCCAGCAGCCCACTTCGCTAGCCAATTAGCCATTAAAAACCCAATAAATACCAAGGAAGCCCTCTCAAATATAGTGCCAAAAATGAGCCCCCCAGGCTGGAAGGCATTCAAGAATGGCTGGAGTAGAGAAGAGTCAACTTTAATGACAGGAATAGAGTAAAGCCCCTGGGACCTCCTTTTGCTGATATGGCATGACACAAAATGAGAAGAAACATAGTAGCTGCAACAATGGGCTCAAACATAAAAAGATCATGTGTATGGCACAGTATTGAGTAGTGTTTTGTTCTATTGTACACAGGGTCACTATGATTTGGATCCAACTTGATAGCACCCAACAACAGAACAAAAGTGAAAGTCTACATATGGATTATTCAGACCACAAGTCCCTCTTTCCCCATCTACAGCCACTAGGCCCCCACCCCAAGAAAGGCTGAAAGCTTGCTATCTGGAAAGGCTACTTAAAGGCTAGGAACTACAGCACTAAGGCTAACCAAGGAGCCAGTGTATACACTGCAAAGAAAGCAGAGGAATTAAGGGAAAGTAGGACCCTGAATGGTGAAGCCTTCTCCTTCCCCCACTGGCTCCTAGAAGACAGATTGTGAGGTTTATCCACTCACTTTCTAAGTAGAAGATCAGAAGTCTCCTTTTTGGGAGACCAACCAGCCCAATGCACAGATCCATAGTCACTAATATTCAAAAGCTCCCAACAAGGGACTGAAACCTATCCTAATGACCATTAAAGTGCACCTACCCATGGACAGTACTCTCTCCCAGACCTGGGCTGCCACTCAGCTCACTAAGGCCTCGCTCTTAACATAAATGCTTGGCCAAGAAGCTGCAGATGTTTGAGAAAATGGAAGTCAATAGGTAATATGTAAAATTAAAAACTCACTAAAGAGCAGTGCATTGTATACTATTAGAAACAGGAGATAAATAGAAAAAATTAAGGGCTGAAGCCAGGTGCACACATATATAATTCAAGCACTAGGGAAACTGAGGCAGGAACATGACGAGTTTGAGACCAATCTGGGCTACATAGCAAGACTCTGTTGGAAAGAAATAGAAAAAGAAGAAAGAAGAAAAGAGAAGAGAAGGAAAGAGAGAGAAGAAAGAAGAAAGAAAAAAGAAAGAAAGAGAAAGAAAGAAGGAAAAGAAAGAAAGAGAAGAAAAGAAAAGAAAGGAAAGGAAAGGAAAGGAAGGAAGGAAGACTTTGCCTACAGTGAGTGGAGCTCTAAGGTGAATAGGGTGAATAGGGACCTATCATTTCTCAAGCATAACTGTATTGCTTGTGATTTTCAAATAAAAACATATGTATTAATTTATTTCTACAGATGTATTATTGTTATTATACACATATATTCATTTGACAAATTAGAATTACAGTTTTTACAGTGCTGGGGATCAAACCCAGGGCATACTGCACACTAGGCAAGCATTTTACCATTGACCCACATTCCTAGCTCTTAGAATTACATCTTTAAGAAGCCACTGTTTTTGTTAGCCTGCAGCCATACCACTGTGGCATCTTATCCTGTCAGATCTCAGAAGCTAAACAGGGTCATACCTGGTTACTACTTGGATAGGAGATCACCTAGGAACGCCAGGTCCTGTAGGCTTAGGAGAAGGACCCAACAACCCACTCCCCCCAAAACACAATCAGCCATTGGAAATCCTATGAATAGCAGAAAAGCACTAACAATACTGTTTTGCCTGTTGTATATAGGGTTGCTAGGAGTCAGACACCAACCCATCGGCACCTAACAACAAGTTTTTGTTTGGTTATTTGATGTTTTTAACAGAAATTTTTATTTGTATTCCACCCTGTGCAACACATTTCTTCTGACTTTGGGAAGACATCTTCCAGTGGTTGACCAGTAGTATTGCATGTTTGTAACATTTTCTGATCATCTATATGTCATTTGGGTAGTTTCCAGTTTCATGCTGTCATAAAGTAGCACATGGAACCTAGGAGGTATATACCCTTTTGCAGTCTAACACAACTATCTGTTATAACCTCCTATCTGGCTACAGGCATGACAACACATTTTACTGCTGGCAAATGCAAATGCTCTAACTTTACTAACTTCAATAGGACCTGATTCACATGTGTCAAGTGCTTATAATGCACCATGGCCTTTGCCAAAGCCCTTCGCATGCATTATTACTCTTAATCCTTATGACAGCTCTTTGAAGTAGGTGCTATTATTGTCCTCCATTTTCCCCAGCCGACTAACAAATGACAGAGTCAGTTTCATCAGATTTCAAATCTGTGCTGTTATCCACGACACTTTTCTGCTTCTCATGCAATTTACGGAAAATTTGCTCTGCAGTGTATCTGGTTTCTTATTCAGTGCTGCTGGAAACACTGGTTGAGGTGTTGTCACCAAGGAAATGATGATTTCCCCCACATATCAGTTATCTCTGTAAGTGCATGACTATTTTTTCCTTATCCCAGTCCTATTTCCCATTTGATAAAAATGCTAAGAGATACATTTGAAAAGAATCTGTGGAGAAAGTGCTATGATAGTGTTCATAATTCAAAAATTCCTTTAAGGATGTTTTTAAGGTCATTCAGTAGTGCATCCAAGAATATCTAGCTCTTGGGAGAGTGTGGACCATATGTTTAATGATATCCAGGTGACATCCTGCCTACAAATAATGCGAGACAGAAGTATAGGAATTTCATCCCCTGGAATATATGATTCCTTGAGAATTTCAAGTTGACAATGCTGGTGTCAGGAAAGCATTGTAGCAAAACATCTGATTGGAGAACATGGGTTGGGTATGAATCCATTTTGTATTGCTATAACAAAATGTCAGGGGCTGGGAACTTTATAAAGTAAAGAGGTTTGTTTAGTTCCCAGTTTTGGAGATTGAAAAGCTTGGTGCCAGCATCTGCTTGGCTCTGAAAAGGGCCTCATGGTAGATGGCATCACAATGATGGAAGTGTGTGCAGAAGAGATCACATGGCCAAACAGAAAGAGATTGGGAAGAGGCCAAGCTCACTCTTTTTATAACAACCTGATACCAAGGGAACAAATCTACTCCTACCATACCTGACCCACTCCCATGAGAAGGCATGAATCCATTTACGAAAATGGAACTCCCATGACAAACCATATCCATTTTCATTCACATAAGACTGCCATGGTCAAGCGGGGCACGGTGTCGCATGCCTGTAATCCCAGTGACTTGGGAGGCAGAGACAGGAGGATTGCAAGTTTGAGAACAGAGGCAGTCTGCGTAATTTAGAGAGACTCTGTTTCAAAAAAAAAAAAAAGATTGCCATAGTCATCTCATTCATAGCCACATATAGCCACAAGACAGTCTTCACAAACCATCATGTGCTCTGTTGTAGTCTTTAGGAAGAAACTTTTCCTTGACAGCAATTGCAGATCATGTTTTGTTTTTCTCCCCTAGAATAATTCACACCACAGAAATTCTTCCATGTGTCAAAGTTGGTCTCATCACTTTCCTCAGAGGAAGGAGGCAGGCAAGACAGCCATAGTTACAGAGCTAGTTTAAGCCAGAGCATGTATAAATATTGAAATGACATCTACTTGGTACAATGCTCAAGAACTTTCTGGTCCTGTAGGCTTCCCTCATTTCTAAAATGTAGAAGATTTTGCTTTAAGCATCAGTTTGACATGAAAAAAATGAGCAATGCAGCTGAAATATAGTGTAATATCCTGGATTTTGATAATACATCTTAACAGTTATTGCAAATCATACTCTGTTAGCTAATTACGTCTCATAAGAACACTGTGAGGATGCAGACAGAGGTACTACTTCATTACACAAACTTCCATTGTCCCGTGGATGGTTGTGCATATTATCTATCTACTTCCCTTGATTGTGGCTCCTAGAAGGGAGGGACTGAGGTCATAAGGGACATCCATTGACCTATGGTGATGGGAGGTGAGATTATGTCATAAAATGACAATGGAATTTACCCTACCCTTTCTGGGCCTCTCAGACTTAGAAGCTTCTAAGAAAGCACAGCAAGTGCTTGAACAGCCACATACAGAGCAGGTCCCAGCCATACTGGGGCACTTGACTGTCCTCCTTTAGAATTACATGGACAAGGCAATATTCTTTAAGACACAAGGTTTAAGGATGGAGGCTTTTCTTTCTTCTTTTTTTAAAATCTGCCTGTTTACCCAATGGGAACTTTGAAAATTCTGCCCCCTCTTAGGCACTATTCTGCTTCCTTCAATGCATGATCATTCTTACTGGAAGATGAAAGAGTAGGACAGGAGGTTGCACCTAAATAAATTATGAAGAGCATACAAACATTGTGAATACCACACCCTCTATAGTGTCCTCACTTTGTTATCATTTGCATGAATTTGCACACACAGTTTTCAATGTTCCCAAGAGATGTTCATCTAAAGCAACTCAGGTCACAAACAGCAAGGCAATATCCAATAAAGATTCCAGTAGGGCAGAAATCTTTATAACTGTCTAACTTGCCCTGAAGCCCCAGGAGATGGGTTCTTCTTGCTCCTTCCTAGCTTTATGTCCACCTTCCTTGGCCTAGGGCTGCTACCACTGTCCTCTTTGTCTCCAAGGGCCATGATCTTGCTCAGTGAGACTGCCAGAATTCCAACAGCCACTAATCTCTTATGTGCCTGCACCAGTATATCCCCAAACCTTCACATAATAACACATCCAATGCCACCACCTGGCACTATAGCTACCTGACACTATCCCTTGCACGATCTCAGGTTTTTCACCAGAGTTCAAAGAATCTGCAGCACTATCTGCCCAATACTCGTTTCATTCTCTTCGTTTCTCTTACCTTGCTCCCACAAAGCCATCACTGTGGGCATCTCCGCTGCCACCACCAAGAGGGCAACTGAACTGCACGGTAGTGATGAGGGTTGCATCATGAACCATCATTCACCTAGCACACACTTAGTTCACTGGCAGTTTCACGGTGGACTTACCTTCCATTCAGTGATTCTCAGCACAAGCAGCACATTAGAATGACTTGGAGAAGAGCCAGATAACTAACGTGATCTCCTGCAGCATGTTGTAGAGCCAGAGTGTGCAGATGGCATTTGGCATTCAGGATTCCTGATGGCTTTCTAGTCTTTGATGGTATCATCTACCAGTCTCACATTTGGCCCCAACCTCAGTACTCTTCCTCTGCCCCTCTGCCTTTGTCTTACTTCATGGTACTAGAAGAACCTCTCCCTGACCTCCACATGGGAGAGTTAGTGCCCTTCCCCCTGTGCCTCTCCAGGAAGAACTCACCTCCATGGCACATCTCAGCTCTTCCTCTTCCAGGGTTGATTTTTCTCTTCTAAGAAACCTGAAGTCCATCTATCCTGACCTCTCTTTAAATCTCTATCCAAAGCCTCTAGCCCAGGAAAAAAGCATGGCTGACCTCTAGTCTCTCTTCTACTACCACCCTCCCGCTCTTCTCCACAACCA